>JAXGGA010001004.1:0-173782 GCA_038373865.1 Uloborus plumipes
AAACGTTTACTCCAACGAGATTTTTTTTTGTAGGAATAGGTGATATAGTTAACTCAAGAGGGAGCATCAGGGTGATAGAGGCTACAAGAGTACGTGAAGGAAAATAATTTTATGACTAAGGTTTAGCGGAAAAACATTTATGAGAAGAAACAAGGTCCGTTGTGCCTATGTTACCAGTTGTGTTTAAAGCATTTCAGATAAACTACAGCAGTTTTCAAAGTAAATAAAAAATACAAAAAACTGACCATCGAAGGATAAAAATATCATAATGATCAGAAAACGTATATTCGTTGGCAGAAAATAAGTAATAATCATAGAAACATGAAATATATCATTCTTAATTGGAAAATGGGAATCATTTTATAGAAAAAAACATCCTCGCGTGATCGGTGCTATAACTAAACGATACATTTTATAATTTTGTTACTAAGCGATTCAAGGCTATAATGATTTTCCCTCTTATCCTGACAGAACACAATACCTGAAATAAGCATTTGCATTTTGTATTAGAATCTTTCGCTGATCTGTGTTCGGGGCAAAAGATTAATTAATGATGCTTTAGGTTAAACTCCTGGGAGGCAGAGATAAAATGGGTATGGCCGAAGCTCAGTAATCGATATTCATTCATTGAATTCATCTTCAGAAGTTCATTCAATTAATGCAGAAGTATTAATTTACATTTTATGTTAGCATTTTTTACCATAATTATGAACTTATTTTTGTCACTCAGGCCTTACTAGCCGACCGACCTTAATTACCCGCACCTACCTATGGCCATTATTTTATTTTATGGTTTTCTAATGTTTCAGAAATAAAAAAAAGCAAACTTTTTCTGTGTAAGATACAACTAACTAGGTATGTTCAAAACTCATTTGGAAAAAAATCCCTTTCAAAAACTTTCTTTTAAAAAATGTTAACAAAAGGAAAATAATAATAATAAAAACGTTTTGGGGGCTTTACTATTTAATACTATTTCAGATATGAAAAAAAGGAGATTTTTTTTTGCATGTGCAGTAAACCGAGTGTGTTCAAGACTTCTCGAAAAAAATCTGACATGAACACAATATACCTTCTCCCTTTCCTTACTCCAATTAAGTAATATATAATTTTCGAAGTTAAAAATAAGTTGGTTTTGTGCTCATGCACGCGAATTGAATGTTTCATTTCGTAATTCACTTTCTTTTCAGAAAGGTTGTTTAGTAATTCTTAGTCACTTTCTTACACTTATAGATCATATGTATAGAAATGGTCCTTTCAATAATGATATTTCATGATTTTATTGGTATCTAAAATCTAAAATTGCAACAATAACTAGATAGAACCAGTAAAAGACTCAAAACATATAATACAAATTCTTGAGAGGGAAAGGAAGAACTTCAAACATTTATACCCTTTGGTTGTTAGGTTGTTTTGACATACATAATTCAAGCTATGTTTTTCGAAATTCTGACAGCTCTAGAAGACATATGTAGAAACAATGAACCCTACTAATAGGACCATATCAAAATAAGTGAGTGAAAAAATAAATTGAAGTCAAGATGTCAAATTTCAAATTGATAATTTAGCTAGTTGCTAGATTCTTATTTTACGATTTTATTCTTGTTTGCTCTTTTATGTATTTTGGAAGTTAATTGAAACGGTATCAGCTGTATGGTTTTCGCCAACCACTAGCAAGTATTCCGAAATAAGTAATATTTCAAAATGAATTTATCCTTTTACTCACGTGGTGTGCACCTTAGTTCCGGCAATTTCTATACCTCAGAACCAGAAGGACTTAATCCCAAAAATGTCGATTTTTATTTTATTACTGCAGTGTATGTAGAATCTTGTTCCACATTATCCCATGACAACGTTGGTTTATAAAATAAATTTCTTTACAATTGATTAACAGTGTTAAACTTGCGCGAGTCACCTCCTTTACATACATCCAGCAGTCATTTTTGCCTTCTTCTGAACACTTACGAAAATGAACTTGCGTTAGTCGGCAACATCAATTTGACTTTTTAGTCAACAAAAACTTTTACACAGAGATCATTTGAATGGACCGGTGCTTTGACGGGGTGCAAGATTAAGGCATTCTCTATGAGTTTTCAGAGGATTTTCCAAGCCTTTTCCCTAGATTTCACTGAGAATTGGATAACTTTGAGTTCCTTATGATCAAAAGCACTCATTTTAATGATGCTATTAAAAAAGTTATTTTCTAGAAGTATTTACACACCTTACTTTACTTTTCACTTCAGGTTCCCCCACACCTACCCCAACTCGCAGATTAACCAGTTGGATGGGGCCCTGAAAGCTTTTTTATTCAGACCAGAAGCCGAACAAATACCTGGTCCACTACCTCCAGATATATTTACTTGGAGGACTTCGTGAGCACGAGCAGTCTTAGCATCCTATAGTCACCATTAATGAAGGCAGTGGATCTTTGATCGGCATGACTCAAACTCGGGCCCTCAGGTTATGAGTCCAACGCCTTATCGGGCCACGGTGGCACTCAATATTCCTGCACCACAAATCAAACTTACTATTAACTAGAACGTTTTACCAGAACTAATATGTCCCCCCCCCCCCCTGCGCTTCACGGACATTTGTTTACAAATGATAAAATGTTGATCGATCTTTATTTGAATCTCAGTAACTACAATTTAATTAACACACTCATGATAACATTTTTTATGATGTAAACTGCAGGTACAAATCAAATTCGAAGCAGCTAAATATGTTAATTCTAACTTTTAATGCCAGCTTTTTAAAGATTTTTATTAAAAAAAAACTAATTTTTGCCCTTCATATGGCAAAGGACTACGATAAAAATTAAAAATACAGCAAAAATATCGTCAGAATGACAGCTAAAAGTCAAACTTGCAATAGCCTTTAAAATTTAAAATCGTTCCTAAATTATTATATGATTTTATAGCCACATATTTTAAAAGGAAGTGAAACGTATTCCTTTCTTGAGCTCTACGTATTTCTTTTTAATAATTAATTGGCGAGAAATTCCACATTTTATTTCTTGGAGAAAAAGTATAAAAGCATTAAAAAAAAATTTTAGCTCATTTTTTATGGGAGATATTTTAAGTAAAATAAACAGCCCACTGCTTAATAGAAAAAAATTTTTTGAGGTGAAAAAATGTTTTCACCTTTTCATAATTAGATTAAATTTATACCTTTGCCTTTACTTAACTTCGTTTATAATTAGTGCCAGCTTTTTGGCGTAACATTTTACCTTGATATATTTAATCAAACGAGAAAAATGAGGATATCAGGATTGAGTATGAAAATTTCATTTAGAATCACATATTAAGAAAAGTTTCCAATCTTATGATTAGAAATTCAAAACGTGTGGGCGGCCTGTCATAATAAAAGTGATTCATTAAGAATTTTTTAACTGGTTCGCATACATTTTTGGTAGCTGAGGTTTTACTTTAGAACTCTAAAATGTATTTAAAAATATTTTTGAAGCATTAACTTTTGAAATGCATTAACTTATACTTTGTCCTTAACGACTAGTCATCTTTAATGTTTTAACTTTTCTTAAATAAACTGTTTATTAAGGTTGCTCGTGGGATAAACAATCCACGGAACTATGTTGAGTAATTCACTCTGATTTTTAGGAAAAATGTAACTGCTGTGTTTGAATATCATTTTAAACCGATTTTTCAATTTACTTATTTGAAGGAAAAGGGGGCTAAATTGATGGTTAAAAAAATTAATAAATCAAGTTTAAAAGATATGTCCAATATACTTTAGACCAGGTGACTGAATCCACGTCCTGGAATGCGAAGGATCGGCTTACATCTGTAATAAAGGGTGTAGGCGATACATGTATTTTTGTTCTTACGACAATTTCGAAGCAACGATGTCTATATTTAGAGACTTTGTGTGTATCCATTTATGTGACGTAAATTGATTTTTGTTTATATAAATATGCTATGATTTGTGTATGTTTTACATAATTCTGTGCAGTAAAATGATTATCATTCTGTGTTTGGTGACGGGTGGGGGGGGGGGGGGGTATAACGAAAATCCTATTTACTTGAAGAGTTTGTGATACACAGATAATAATACACATATACTGTAAATGACTAATATTGGACATCGGGCCAGAAATGGGCCAGTTTCTAATTTAAAGAGAAAAAAAAAAAAGCTTTGAAGCTTTACTACTTTAAGCGGCATATTGTTTTAACTGATGTTCTAGTAAGCGGGCTGAACAGTATTTAGAAGATGAATCATTGTAAAAAACATGTTTTGCACTGATTTGCAACAAGCTAGGTGTGGTTGTTTGAAGTGTTTTCTTGCTCGCCTTTCCTTACGTTTTCAAATTGCTCTACAAGTTTGTCATAATTTTATATGCGTGTGATAATGTCTACAATTCATTCAAGAAGTGCTGCTTCTAACGCTCGTACACAAGTATATGCAAACATTCTTTGAAGCTAATAAAATCAAATATAATTTATTATACGTGAAAGGGGGGGGGGAGTAGAGTAGTGTTCACACCAGATACTTTAATTTTAATGTTGCTTGAAATGGGTCTCAAAACTCCTTAAATTTGTCAGCTGGCATGACTATTATTAGTTTTTTAGTATGATTATAACAGAAATATTTGTATTCAAACTTAAAAAAGCTCTTAATAATGCCCTTGACTAGGCATTTGTTTATTTCATTTGGGAGGTTTCTGCGCGAATTTACAATTTTCATTTTTCATCAAAGGAGCTTAAAAGTTTGGATTAGTTCGAAAAACGTACTATTTCAGACACGAGATTTTCTGGATTTTGTAAACAACTAATTAAAAAACTTTCTCGCAGTAAATATATTTTCACTTTCAACCAATTTTCTTGGAAAATTTAATTTTCCCATCTGTATTATATTGTTAAGAATATAGTTATCGTTTTTATCCTCGCTTGTAGAAAATTTTACTTTATAGCAATTTATAGTTTACCGTTAAGCCGCGCTTTGTTTAAAGTAGTAAAAGAATTAATTCTTTCAAAATTATATAATTATGTTATTGAAATTTTATCTGTAATCCTCCAACATGGATCAGTCTATAAAGCGGACAGTTTTAATAGAAAAGTTTAAGAAGCACTGGGTTTATATGAAAAAATGTTGCAGACATTTTCTGGAGTATTTCCTTTGCAAAAGCTTTTACTTCAATTTTGACAAAAATAATTTCGCTTTACGCTATTATTGAGTGCTTAAGCCTTTCTTAAATAAAATCAAAAGTATCGTTCTCCCCACTTTTTAGCGATAGATGGGTTTCAGTATGTTTTGTGTTCAAAACGTAAGCATCGTCTTATTTGTAAGTACAATGATCCATGATCAAGGGACATTTCAATAATTGGGAAACTGATGCAATTTTCAAAATTTTAACGTGAATAATTTTATGTACACATCCTTGTCACGTAGTAACTCTATGCAAATAGATATTTCCCTTACGTATGCTTACGTATGTGAAAAAAAAGAAAAAAAAAAGTTCCTCTCACTTGCTTTGGTGACAAATATTTAACACCAGTGGATAAAGATTGTCCATTTCCCAACTATCAGAATTAATCCCAACTATCTCCCCCCTAAGCAACCTTTTATTTATTTATTTATTTACTTTTTTTTATAGAGCAATGACAAATTGCTTTTATGTTTTCTTTTTGAAACTCAAACCTCGTGTAGTCCCTCTTCCAGATTGGCAATCTGCCAACGTCTTAGTTACGGTGCTGCACCGACCCGGACCTGCTTACCCGCCCCTTCGAGGGCGCCATTAAAGACATTGTGGGCGACGGAGCACAAACACACGTTGCAATTCTGCACAGCAAAAAAAAAAAAAAAACACATTATTTTACTTCGAGATGTAAAAATTCAAATTATTTTTATAATACTATTATTATTTTCATTTATTAATTTATCTATTTGTGTATTTCATACAATATGCAAATATTATTTTTTAGGATGAATATTATTTGTTTAGTAACTGGTTGTCAAATACATTAATGTTTTTCACAAGTTATGCAAATATGTTTTAGGGTAACGATAACGAAGTCACCTAACAAAATTGACAATTAATAAATCAATCTGGCTTATTATTTTTCATTTCAGTTTAACTTTTAATGCAATAAATTGATTTGTTTATTAGCTTTGATTGGCATTTTTTAATATTGGTCTTTTTGACGTTGTTTCTCAGTTTTCATGATGTAACCAACATAAATCGATTATTGTTTTTAATATATCGACCCCGAATTTCTCATCTTACACCGCTCGGCCACGCTACTACAATACGTCAACCACGAAAGAACCGGGTAGTGGAGATAAATAAATTCATAAAATAGAAAAAAAAAGTAAATGTCTTTTTTTTTTTTTTTAACCGATCCCTCAAGTAGCTTTTATAAATCTTTAAAAATTTGACAAAATGCAGTCGACGCTTGTTATAGTGACCGCGCGTTATAAAGACCATCCCATTATAACGACAGTGGGGAAAGCCCCAACTTTATCACTATATACTCTATGTTTATTTGCTTTCTGTATAACGACACTTTCTTAATCGTTTAATCCTATATAGCGACGAATATTGTAACTATAGCTCCTAGTGTAAGAAATTTTTCTAATCCTATTAAGATTTTAATTTTTTTTTTTTTTTGCAAGGCAAAAAACAAATACTGGACACAATATACTATCTATAACTGAAACGGAAAATTATGTTTGGCAAAATGACAAACAATAATTTCTGATGTTTTCTTCAAAAAAATAAATGATTGAAGCTCAACAATATTTTTTAACTATATTTTCTAATTTAAAATCTGTTTAATATTTTTTCATAGTATTTTGCACTATTATATTTTTAATTCCAATGAAAAAATAATAATAATTTGAGTACAATGTTATATTTTTAAAAATATCGCCAATTTAAATGAAAGTTCTGAACATGCATGATGCATGTGTACTTTTTTTTTTTAATGGTACCTTTTATAGCCACCACTCATTATAAAGACCATTTTCCGTGGAACGGAGATGGTCGTTATATTGATTATTGACTGTAGAAAATAATTTGACGGCTAAATTAACCAAACAATTAAAAAAGAATTTTTCATTATTTTGCCTGTTTGCACAACTTCAAGCAATCGCCAAATTTTTTCTTAAGCATTGCTTAAGCTTGCATTAAGGAAACATTTCGGATACAAATTTTCAGCGTGATTTTATAATAGTCACCAAAAATGTAACTATAAAATTACGATCTCTTCAAAGAAAACTAGTGACTGAACAATGCGAAAGCAACTTTAATCAAAGTAGGGAGAAGCGCTTTATCTAAGGATCCCAAAACAATTACCGCAAATTTAGTGGCATTTTGAATTGCACTCAAAATACTGAGTCAAGTATAACGGGACTACGGGTGGTTAATGTATGCCCACAAGGTTAGACGCTATGTACAAAAACTAAAGTGGTTAGCAAATGAATATATCGCACCCTTGCTACAAAAGTGCCACAACTCAAAAAACTACGTTTTCCAGGAATTGCAAAAAACTGTTCTGGGCTGACTGGGCACATTTTAGTATTTTTATATTTGTCAATATGAAGACCGATACATCTCAAACCATGATCGTTAGTCATTGTTTTATTCTCTACGACGGTTGGACGACAACGCAAGATATGGCATTTCAATGGAAGGGGTCCTATGCATCTTGATAACAACAAAATGCCATAACTGCCTTTTGGCCGTTGATTTTTCAATGCAACTTCTGGCTCTTTTGAAGATTGGTAGAGACGTGTAAACTAAGTCATAACTCAAAAATTACAATTTTTGAGTTGTGGCACTTTTGTAGCAAGGGTGCGATATATGTATATTTTTTTTAACAAGAGAGTCTTAATTTTAAATTTCTAAGTGTTTGAATATTTTGCTTTAGTTTCTAAACATATATTATTTTTATTTTACTTTTATTGCGGTCATAGCTTCATAAGTAAGGAAAGCTCGAGTTTTAATCCCGTCAAAGTGGTGCTTTTATGAGTTATTTCGGTTAAGAAAGAAAAAAAGTGAAAATAACTTTTTTTTTCACCTTATTATTACCGACTCTGGCAACTACGGGTATTTTTGCTAGAATTTAATAAGTTCCGTGCAGTTTCATGTTTTGGAATTTATTTTACTCTACTCTCATTTTACTTACTAAATTGGACTTAAATATCCTGATCATAGTCATTTCATCAAGAATACAGTAATTAGCTAATCTTTAGTATTCATTTCATTGCTAACGCACGGAGAAACGCCGTTTTTTCCGTCTAAATTTGGCTATTCCTGTTTTTAAAAATAAAGCATTTCATGTGCGGACGAATATTTTTAGCTGCAATGTAAATCGACGTAGCTTAAGTTGTAAGAGTGTTAATATGAAGCATTTTTGACACGTTTCCTTACTTCGTGATATTTTTCTCCTATCTAAAAAGCTCATAAATAAAATGGTAGATATTTGAATTATTTTTTTTCTTTTAAGTAATATTCATTTAACGCAAACTATGGTAGAGCACGCATTGTGGTGGTGGACTTAGCTTACGTAATTTTATGAATTACGCATTCATAGTAATCTCGTTCTAAAAGTGAATAAAGAAAAAAAAGGTCACCTTGGGCCCGAATGTTGCAATTTTCTAAATGAGTCAATTGATTTTGAATTTTTTTTTTTTTTTTTTGTATTTTCATTTGCGAACCTAAAGTATTCGTGATGCTGCTAATAATAGGTTTCCTTAGGGCACATTTTAACGAATTTTTATCCTAAATTTCAATTGGATTAATGTCTACTTATAACTTATTAACCGACGAAAACACGGAGGAGGTTTTCTAGTCGATCGGTATATTTTTTTAATGTATGACCACGCTGAATAGTCCGATTTGGATTTTTTTTTTGTTTCAAAGGGTACACCTTCGTGGTGGTCCCATGGTCCCATGATGCGGGGTTTGAGAACGGAATCCTGAAGAAATTAAGGGAAATCTTCAGAATTCCGTTCATGCGCATACTTTTTGCGCATCATGAACGGAATTTCATCCGCACACTCTTTGCTATGTCGCTCGCCGATAGAGTGGCTTTACGGTAAAGACGCTGGGCTCTCATCGGCAAGAGCTTCAGTTCGATCCTCGAGCCAGTCTGTGGATTTTCAAGCTGCAGAAAAAAAAATGCAGCATCTACGTTATACGATTATGCTGCATGAAAACCGCAGTTTTACTGATAGAAAATATTTAGTCCTGATTTCCCCAATTTTTTAAAAAATATATTTCCAGGCTGCTATCAGGTCTTATCACCTTAACTTTTAAAGGTTAAATTCAGTGATGCACTAATAACGAATCGGCAGTAAATGGCCACTTTGCAGATTAACCTGTTGGCCAGTTTTATCCGTATAATCGGCTGAAAACTTGTATTTTAAACATGCTTTAATTAAATCCCAGAAATGAACGCAATTTTTTTAGTGGCAATCGTTTAAAATTTTGGACGCATTAATAAAGTGAGATGAAGCGCCATGATGGCAACATGACACTCTTCCGGGTATACATTTACAGTGAAAAGAATGAAATAAAACTAAAATGTTATAAAAAAAAGTAAAACCGACTTCAAAAACGCAGCTGAAAATTGCTCTAAAAAGTAAAAAATAAATTTATTCTTTGAACACCATCGATACTACTTTTAAACATGAGTTTTGAAGTCGGTGCCGAAACAGTTAATAAAATCATTCGTGCCCATTCTTCGGTTACATGTTTCATAATAAAAACAACCATAAATGTTTCATAATTAATTTCAAGTGTTGTTTGAGAGGAAAAATCAATCAAATGGTACAATCAATGGGTACGAATGATTTTATTAACTGTTTTGGCCCCGACTTCAAAACTCATGTTTAAAAGTAGTATCGATGGTGTTCAAAGAATGAATTTATTTTTTACTTTTTAGAGCAATTTTAAGCTGCGTTTTTGAAGTCGGTTTTACTTTTTTTATAATTTTTTTTTTTATATTGCCATGAATCCAGCTCACACATCAAGATTAAACGATATCTACTCCAAAAGGCATTTTATATATTTATTATGTAGAGGAAGTGATCCAAATACGGGATATCTGCTGAAAATGCGGAAAGAAGGTTGCATGCACACAGTCTCAAAAAATTCCAACAAGAAGGGGAAAAATAGTAGTGAGCAAAATGGTCTTGAATGTCGACTCATTTGCTTTAGTGAAGGCTGTTTTCGTAGAAAACCCTACTTTTGAGGTAATGAAAACTTTTCAAGGGATGAAAAACTGAAACTATCACTTTCAAAGTTGTATATTAGAGTAAATGTTTGTTACCTGACAAAAAAGGTAGATGGTATGAGCTTCTCGTAATGCAATCATTTTGAACTACTTGTTTGTTTAGTACTTTCTACAGGTGTCATCTGCTTGAAGTACTGGGCGGTTTAACGACAGGATACCATACACGGTCTAAAAATGGGCCACCCCATTTTCTCCGGACTAATAGTGGTATCTCGTTCGTAGACCATGCAGTTACGGATTCTTGCCAAATGTGAATTAAATGAATGCATTAATAGGTTTTCATAAGGCATAGAAGAACATAGGGAATACTTATTCTTTGTTTTTCAACTTGTTTTTAGGATGCTCAGAGCTTTAAAAAAAAAAAAAAAAAAAAAAACACGAGATTCAGATCGAAGCTAGACGACAAGTCTATAGCTGTCATGGTGTTTTGCTAACGAAATATGGCTGCTTTCGAGACATATAATTCAAAACACTGCATTGACACCGGCGCAAATTCACATTATAGTGCGTTATGAGTGCTTTCGGAGTTTTCATTTATTCTTATATGATTTGTCCAAGGATGAAGAGAGTCACAATACCCAGGAAAGGCGGATGCAGTATTGAATAAGGTTTTTGGGTAAAAATTTCTTGTTTTTGTATTTATTTATTACGAGATAAACCATTTTGATACAGGTATCACGTCTGTGGATCACCTCTTGAAGAAGCGTGGTTTTGCCTTCTTTTGTAATCATTTAGTTTTACGAGTAGAACACTTAAAACTGCTATTTTGATTTTAGATTCCTAAGATCATCTTTATGAATACTTTTAACAGTTATTGGCATTAAAGTCATGCTTTTTGAGTGTATAGGTTAATCGATAGGTTCCAAAATGAAAGTGGTATTCCGTTGTACCATTTCCTCTATCTCATTATCTGTAACTTTTGGAGGAAAATGGCTGACGAAAAAAAAAAAAATACTTAAGTACATTAGAAAAAACATTTTAAGAAAAGTCGGGTTTTGTTTTGTATCCGATTTGAAAAAAAATAACCATCAATAATCAGTTAGAAAAATAATAAATGCTTAAAAAACATTAAAGACGGTGAAACAGATCGTAAAAATCAATACGTAAACTCCATGTGAAGACAGAAGGTTGTATCTGTAACTGAGTTCAAAATGAGACACTTCTTTTCAAAGTATTTACTCCTCCATATATTTGATTAAGAATTTTCCAAAATTTCTTAAAAAATATTTCCCATTCACAAATTTCCATAAAATACTTTTTGTAGGTCAAATATGTTATTGAAAACATATTAAAATAATAATAATAAAAAAAACAGTAAGATCATGAAGTCTGTCTGCCTATTGGTCTGTCCTCTTTTTTCAAAACCTTTGACAGAATAATGGTATTTTTGCTAAATTTCTATTAGGTTAACTCATTTATTTAAACTGAAAAGAGATAAGTGAAATTTTTTGTTTAACACATGTGCAATCTTAAGGAGTTAAACAACTGTACATGCATATTACTAAAACTACCCCCGCCCTCTTTTAAGAAAGACAAGTAACTTTTTATTCAGTTAATTCGTTTTGGTAATTCATTAAATATAACTAAATTAAAATATATACTAAATGAATTAAAATTTAAGTTACTAGTATGAAAAAGTGATTCTAAATAACGCATTTCAAGCATTTCTTGAAACTGTAAATGCGAACTCATTAACGACAGTATCGTTGGAGAAATGTCCATAAAAATGCCCATCAATTTTGGTCGAGCACAAATGTCTGGCAGTTCATTATCACTTATCGCTAAGGTCAAAATTAATTGAAATGAAAATCTTTCGGGGCGATTTAAATGTTATACAACCACCTCCGAACAATTGTATGTTTATCAAATTGCTTTCTTGACTCTTTGCTCTTCAATTGGTAATTTATGACCTGCTGAAATTGAAAATCTTATCTGATGCTGTCTTGATTTCGCATGGGATTGACAGGATAATTTACATTTTGTACTAATGATGTTTCTGAGAAATTGCTGTGCAGACTCATGTCAATAAATCACGTTTAAATTTCAGGAACTCGCGAAAGGAAACTTCAAGCAATGAGCAAAATATCGCGTTTTAGATAACGGTTTCTGTTTACATTTCGAAATTGTTGACGTTTTTAATCTGTCTTCTTATTTATATTCCCCATATGCTGAGCGGACTGCTCTTTATTTCTTTAAATTGATTTTCCAGTTCTCACCCGAGCGAAGATTTAGTTTTAGTATGCCTCACACAGCCAAAACAACTAATGCAAATTAAAAATATTGATACCCAATTGAAATACGAATAGCGATTTTATTCCGTGAAAATATTTTCTTAGCAGTATTTTTTTTTTTTTTTTCAAAAAACTATATATGCTTTAAAACTTTAAAGTAACGTACTCACATTCATGTACGCACCCATGCACTTCAAAAGTTAAATATAGATATATTTTATAAAAATGATTCTTTGTAAGAAGTGATTTCAAGAAAAATATTGTTTGGGACGAAAAATATATAGTAATATTACCATAGACTTATTGGTTCTACTCAAATTAAATTCTAATGGCATTTTTAAAATCATTTTATTTGAAAACAGTGCTTTTAATAATTACTATGTAGATTTAAATCTTTAATCTAGCACATACCCCTTGTGAACAAATGTATGGCACAATATTATTTTCTCTGCCGTGTCCCGTTATCCATTAGGCGCATTTTCATCTGGAGGGAACGTAGCACTGAAAAAATACTACGTTCATGTGCGGAAAGGTCAGATTTGATGGTGTCGGTATGATCGTATTCTCTGCTAGTACACTGGCTTTAGGGCCGCGATAGTTCTGTGTTGTTAGCGTAATACATGCCGTTGACAATGAGATAACGATCTACAGTATGGAACTCACTTCGAAAAGATTAAGTCATAATTGTGGTGCCAGTAGCTGAATCAAAGTTCTGCGGTAGGGGTAAACCCCCTAAGAACAAGAGGCCTGTGTCGCTAAATGGGAAGTAAAACAAAAATGCAAAATTAGCTATCGTAAGCTAAATTTAAACAAGAACCGCCTTTGGTACTTAAGGTATATGTACACACTTGAAATCTCAAAATGTGTCCAAAATATATATATATTTTTTAATTTTCTTAAAATGTTCTCCAATCTGTTAGCTTTCAAACAATACTAAGATGTAGTCAGTATTTGAAATATTTCTCGAGTTACAAAGGTTTTTCTTTTGGTGTTACCATTGCTTACAAAGCGTTTCGAAATCTTTAAACTCAATTCTGAAGCACTGCCATTTTGCCGTATGCTGCATTCTTCCAAACATAACTACACAACAGTGAATTCATCTACCACAATTATTTTAGTACCATTGGATTCTGCATAGTTTAGCAGATGTGGTCTACCTCAATCAGAGCTGTAACTGGAAAAGTGCATTTTTAGTGGATTTTTAAAATTCGAGATTTCAGGAAAAATCTTCATTTTTTTTGTCCTTCTGTAGCTAAAACTATCAGTACAAAAATCTACTTTCTCTAGAATCTGTATTGAGGCAGACCACACGAAGAGACCAGACAAAAATTGTGTTCCTGAACCAATTTACTTTTAAGATATCGTGTTTAGAAAAATGTGCTAATTAGCGTATTAAATCTTAATTAGTGACTATTTATTTAAGTTTTTTTTCAGATTTTTATGTCGAAAAGGTTTTAAATATACACCAGTGACCTACTGTTAAAAAATTGGATTTTTAGAGTGAAAAAAAAAAAATGTCCAAGTGTGTACGTATACCTTAAATTTTCTGTAAATATGGAAATTATTATTTTTTAAAAATATCTTTTAAAACGTTGCAAAAGTCCAATTTAGGAATATGTATGCTTATATTAAACCATGTACTTCCTAAATTTAACCGTAACAGGAATTGATAGAATTATTTAGATTTCAACTTTATAGTCTTTTTACGGGATTTGCAATAATAGCAGTTCTTTTGCTTTGGCTTCACTTAGGCACAATGTTGATGAATTTACTGATGGTTATATCACACACTTAATCTTGTGCTGCGATTCATCTATAAGACAATTACGCAATAACCGTTATTTTATGAAAAAATTGCTCCTTCTTGTGTGACTTTTCTGTTATAGATCTTTTATATGGCTAAGACAGAGCGATTGATGAAGTAGCCTTCCTTTTTCTCCATACACGTTTTTCGTCAAAGGTGGTATGTGTACCCGTTTTCAAAAACAACCTGCATTTTCTGTATTTTAAAATCAGTTCCAGGTCTTGAAAATCACACAATGTAAACCTTCAGTTGCTTCTGCCATTTTGACTTTTATTCGGATCTCCCCCTAATCAACCAACAACTGTTAAAACTTCTGACTTAGTTAAATGACTTTGTCGAGGCATCGCACTCATTGAAACAAATTGTTTACCCCATGTGAATCATTGCTTTACGCTTAATCTCTCACTAAGTTGAAAACCAAATTTTATACGCTACCGCTAAAGCATCGTTTCTAATGTCAAAACAAAAACTAGCATACTCTAGAGGTTGAAATGTGAAAAAAATATTGCATTTGTAATTCCTTTCTTCCATTTTCTGAAAAAAAGTTCTTTTTTTTTTTGGACCTAAATTTTATATAAAACTTACACTATCCTTGTGTTAATAAACGTAAAATTGTTTTAATAAACGTACAATTGGTGATAAAACAAAAACCTGCGTGTTCTGAGGACGATTTTCACCGTTATAACCCTTTCACTGCCCGCTCAGGCTGAAATATTTTGAAGGAAAAAATATATAATAAGAATAATTCAGTAATTCCTTTTTATGTCTCAGCAAAACTTTCTCTAGATATCTATAAATTTGCAAAAGCTTATGCTAAAGTAGCTTCAGGTCAATAAAGCGTAGATTTAGGAATCGCAGATTGAGCACGTATTTTTCTAATGGATTCTTAATTTGTATCTAAGAAAGAAGTGCTGAAAGCACATTTTTATCGTTTTTATGTCATCGAAACTTTTTCACGAACATTTCCCTTTGTTCTTTGAGAAAACTTGGTTTCAAAATGCTAGACTCTGTGAAAAGGGTAATTTGCGAAGAATTGAATCGATCACTCTTATGCAGATTCAAATGATGTTTAAAAACAAATTTTAGTCTTTATCCATCAGGTGCAACTAATGATATGTTAATGTTTCATACTGCGTTTAAAAGTGTCTTACTGAGAAGTGTAAAATACAGACAGCAGAACAGAAAATAAACAGCTATTCACATGGAAATTTTTCTGTGTGTTTTTTTTTTTTTTTAATGATTAACTTATATTAACATAGATTTTGAGGTAAAAATACTGATTTTTAAACATACAATTAGAAAAAGAATTTCCCTGTAGTTGTTTTTTTCTCCACGGAATGGGTTTTAATAAGTAATTTATAATAACATAGATTTTGAGGTAAAAATACTTATTTTTAAAGGAATTAGCAAAATTATCTCCCAGTATTTTTTTCTCCACAGAATTGTGTTACAAAATATAAGCTGCATTTTATTTTCAACATTTTATTAAGTTTTTGAATGAAATATTCCTTAGAAAGAAAAAAAAAAAAAACTCATAGAGTAGAGAAAGGTATCCAGTCCATACAATAAACTACAAAAAAACGTTTATTTATTTTATTTTGTTTTATAATGTTTTGAATCGCAAAAAGTGCTGTTGTGTTTTAAATCATGTGTATAAGGAGCGAGGTGTTAACTTTTTAGATGTAGTTTTAGATGTAGTTTAATTGTAGCAAACATTTTACTTAGAAAGAATCAATTTTTCCAATTTTCAAGCAATTTTTAACTTCCTAAGTTATGAGATGTGCCGAGTTTATTGAATGAATGTTTCTTTTTAAGCTATCAAGAACGCTCATTCATTTCACTCTGCCGTGTCTTACAGTCAATGACTTTATTGTATGCGTGGGGGTCGTGTCATCCATTAAGGTTCATGAAATCCATAGTATCATATTATTATTACAGACGACGATACATTTTCTCTTCACTCAATTAATATTTTATCTTATTGTTATTGAACATTATGTATTTATTTCTACCCATTATGACTGCTAATACACGTCTTGAATTTTTCAGCAACGAATTGTATTTTCAAACAACACTGCTTTTAATTTAAAAAAATGAACAGTAACTTTTAGCACGCCATTAAAATTTTGAGCATATAGCTTTCAAGGTTGACCGAAAATGTGAAAATTTTCATTTATACAAGAAAAATAAAAAATATTTCTCGAAAAATATTAAAATGTACATTTAAACATTAAAAATATCCTTTAAATTTCATGTTTTTGTTACATTACTTATTTTTTAAATAATATAAAAATATATTTAGTATTAGTCAAAATAATCGTTTTCTTTGTATTGGATTTCAATATACAAGAAGAGTTGGTAAATAAATGTCCGCGTTTTTGTATTCAAAAAAACATGCATAAAATGTTTTAAACTCATTTTGCTTACTTTTGCGCATATGGGTCATTCCGATGAAAATGGTACAAATCATGTCTGAAACTCTTTACTTAAGATTATCAATTTGAATGATTTCCACCAACTAATCATATTTTTTTTTATTGAGTTTCCATTTATTTGTGTATAATGAAGTGTAAATAACTAGTACACGACTTATTTATAAAAGGATTTTAAATATTTTGATCACTTTGTTTAACAGAGTGGACATATAACAGAGTGAACAAATAAGCCTTTAAAAATATCTGTATAATCACGAAGAAAAGTTAGAATCACAGAACAAGCATAAAGTGGAATAAACAGCCTAAAACTGTAAGTCTGTCTGCAATTTCAAGAAAAAATCTATTTTTTTTCATCATGAAATCTGCTCTGAGTGGACAACAGTTCAAATTAACTATCATAAGAAAAGAATTAGGCTCACCCTGGTTGTTGACTACATAATTCAATGTAGCAAGCTAATCACGGCAGTTATACTACCTATATTTTAAAAAAATATATCAGATTGAATGCAATTGTTTATTTTATTTCCAAAAGGCATATAACAGAGTGGACAATTCGAAACATAGAAAATCTAGGGACATGGATAAATAATAGTGTTTTTTGGGGAATTTTTTTTTCATTTGCGTAATAATCTGCAGAAATGGTGTCAGGAGTATCTTTTGTGCAGTGCAGTGTAATTTATTTTGTTGTTACATTTCAGTTTAATTTTAAATCACATTTAAAATTTTAGCAATTTGCAGCTGGGGCACGTCATTTTCGCCTTCTTCTGACAAATATAATTTTTTTGTGTCATTTCTAAATGGATTATACCTAATCAATTGATACTTGATGGCGCAAAATGAAATGGAGAACCAATAAAAAATACCAATAAAAAATACACTTAATGGGTGGTAGTTATTAAAACTGATTTTAAAAAAATCTTAAGTCCCGGACATGATTTGTACTATTTTCGTCGGAATGACCCATTTATTTATGTATTGTATGCGTAATTAATTGCATAAATGTCATCAGTTTACATTTTATTGAAATTAAATAAAGAACAAACTTTTATTTTGTTAATTTCAACACTTCTGCGGTATTATGTATACCCATAATCAAATTTCAAAAATAATGTTACAGGTAAGAAAGTACAGTTGCAAACTTCAGTTTTAAATGCATGCGAAGTTCTTCAAGTCTTTTCACTCTGGGAATAAAAATTCATTATCTTTAACAAAGTTGCGTCCGATTTGCATATTCTTTGGCTCTTCAGGGAAATCATGGTTTTTCTCTAAAATATCATGATTGAATATTTTATTTTCGCTGTAAGGACTTTTAAATGTTTCAAGTCTGCTCTTTGTACTAAAAAGAAACATTTTTGAAGAAGTACTTTAAAGCTTGTCTGTTGGCAGTAAGCATTGGATTTGTTTTTGAGAAATTGCCTAAAAGCACATTTTCTTTTCTCTTTTTTTTTTAATTTTCTAACTATTCGTTCAGTTTAAATCAATAACCTATATTTATACAATTCTTATTATTTTTTTTAAGTTGAAAGCGATATTTTGTTATATTACAATATTATACAATCTAATGGTTAACTATTTCTACTATAAGAAACTATTTCTAGAATTTCAAGCACTGTGTGTGTGTGTATTTTTCCTCCGCAAAGCATATTTCAAAAATTCAATTCGTTTTTTTTTTCTCCGGAGATGATAAAAAAAATAATAAAAAGGATGATCGGTTACTTTTGCAAAATAATTATAATAATAATAATAATTATTATTATTATTATTATAAGTTGAAGAATATATAACTTAAAAATTCCTTAGCTAAGTTGAAAAAAAAGTAATACCTAGTGCATCTTCTGCAAGAAGTTTTTTTTTTTTTTTTGGACGGTATACTTGATGCATAGCAAATTAGCATTTTTGCTCAATATTTGTCATTGGTAGTAAAAAGGGATAATATGCATATTCTTTTGGGCATATTTATGATTATTTTGAAATTTATTACATTTTGATGCATAAAAACTATTTAAACACGTTTAAAAAATGCTTATTGCTAATTTTTCTAATTGTTTTTAGATGTTTTTTAACCTAATTAAACTGTTCTTCACAAAGAAACAAAAATATAGATATTAATGGGAAAAACTAGTAAAAGGATTTTCACAATGGGAATTAGCGAATACCTCTGAACTAGACTGTTTTTTTAGCCCGTGTTTAATGAATATTACAAATTTAACAATGCTTCGTCAGAAAAATCATTTGAATTTTCAGGTTCAAATATGAATAAAACAGTAAATAGATAGGCGTGCGCAATTTGGTTTCCGATCATAGAAAAACTAGAAATTAATTTTATTTTCTCAAACGAGAGGAAGTGGCCACAAAGCAAAACTAAAACCTCCTAACAGGTGCCCAGTGGGGGCAGTCAAAGGGTGCAAACACAGTGCGATTTTATCGGAAAAGAACAAAAACCACGCCCACTAATATGCAAATATATTGATTTCCCCAAGTCGGGGGGGGGGGGGGCAATTGACCCGCTCCCTGACCTCCCAAAATGACGGACCTGCCAGTGACCTCTACAGAAGTAGAAATTATATTTTCAGTTTTGGAAGTGGGGCCATTTCACGGTTCACCAAATAACATTTACAATGTGCACTCAGTGTTTTTTACCTTTTAACGCAAAAATCACATTATAAAAAGAGCAGCTCCTTTTCATTTTTTCATTTCATTTCATTTCATTCCTTTTTTTTATTCTAAGCTGATTTTATTGGTATGATGGATCCAAAAATATAATTCGGACAAAAAAAGGGAAATCATGAGGCAAAGCTAAGGTCTTTACTTCAGGCCCGTTATTTAGGGGGGGGGGCAGGGGGGTCAGTAGCCCCTCCCCCTCTGGCTTGTCCAGTACCCCCAGAGGTATTGATTCACTTGAGGGACTTTTTTGAGCACAAGCATCTTCATCTTCCTCCAGCCACTATCAATGAAGACTGGCAATTTGATCGGCTAGGATTGAATCCAGAGCCTTCCGGGTACGATGCCTTACAGATCCGACGGCCACTGCTCAACTATTCCAGACCGATGAGCCCAAATAAGGTCGAAATTGTGGTCTCTGAGTGGCATATTTGGACTGCCTGTACATTGTACAGGTTTGCTACGTGCTAGAACAACTTGTTGACTTTCATCATAAAATTTATGAGGTCACTGATGATTTAAAACTAAAAAAAAAAAAAAACCTTCGGCAAGAATGTTAATTTTATTTCTAGTGAATAAGAGTGAAACATAAAAAAAAAACCCAGGCTTTCACATTTTTACTTTTGAAAAATTCTGCGTAGTAAACGTACATTGCTCTACCGCAGGCAGTTCTTACTGACTACCTTGTATTTTCTAAAGCCCTTCTATAATTAAATATTTTCTCTTCGAAAGAAAATAATTAATTAAATTCCAATGACACCATTGAAATGGAAAGTAACAGTGGAGCGCAGAAAGGGAAGGGAAATAGATTTTTTCAATCTTTTAAATATGCTATTTTTCCCTTTAAGTAATCGTTTTCTGTATCGGAAAGTCATTTGTTACTCTTAAAATGTGTGGTTTTTTTTTTTTTTTTTTTTTGTATTAAGTCTTAAAGGGCTGTTTTTCATCTAAATTGTAAACAAATCTTCCGTTTAAATTCATAAAACTGAATTACCAGGAAAATTAATTTTATTTGCATGATTAAAAGATGTACTTGTATGATTACATTGCAATAAAGCGAGTCTTTTAATTTTGATATATGTAGCAGTTTATTACCGGAAGTTATTATAATGTCACTGAAGTACCTAATAAGACGTACATGCAGAAATAACAAAGCTTGTTTTCTCGTATATCAATAACAAATTTGTAAATTTTGGCACTCTGGCTGTCACGAAATGGCTATTGACCATTCCTTACTTTGAAAGCGTCTAATTCCATTCTTGCAAATTTTACAAATTTCCCCCCTTTTTATTTCCAATTAAAAGCGATTACTGCTGCAAATGAAGATTTTATAACAAATAATTACAGAACGAAAACGTATCAGAAAAAAAAAGAAGTTTGGATGTATGTCCTCGAGGGGGTCTTTCGAATGAAAAACGTTTGTTCAAATTGGACCGATACTCAACCGTTATTAGAAATGACATGTTGTTTGAGCTGCTTAAATTTGAACGAAAAATAGTTCAAATAGGTAAGTCAAATACAGGGATGAAGTGTCTTTGCTTAGATCTTTCGAATAAAGAGAAAAGTTTTTTTTTTTTTTTCAAATCGGACACTACACTCAAAACTTTGTGGGGGGGGGGGAGACGGACACACATACATTTTTTCCGTCTCAGAACCCTAATTTCCAATTTTAAATTTCCGACAACTGTTTCATTATTTAATTTATTTATTAAATTATTTTTTGGACTTAGCGATACTTTAAAGACGTATTAAACCACATTTAATGCTTTTGTCGTCTTTCTTTTACTTTAACCGAAAGTAGAATAAACATTGCACGTTTCTCTGATCTTTTTGAATAAAAATCACCTGTCATTTTTAGTTAACTTTAGTGAAGACTTAGAAGAATAAAATGAGCTTAAAATACTACTACTGATGAGCAACTAGGCTGTAGCCTACGTAAAACAACGATGATGAGAGTAATTGAAATGAAAAGGTTTGCTGTAACTCCGATAAATTGATTCTATATAGATGCAGTGCTTCAGTAAATACTACTTAAAATTTTGTATTTGAGAAGGACTTTAATAAAGAAGACATATTCACAAAAGTATAAATTTGAGGTAATGACTTATTGTTATATTTTAGTCTCATTCCTATTCGGTAGTGTAGCGGGTTTTACTCCCGAAAATCATATCCTATAATAATAATAGACATTGATAATTGACCGTCTGTGCATCAGAGAACATATCCATTAGGGAGGAGCGAAAAAAATGAATTTTTGATTTTCGTAAACCGGTACCTTTCATTTACTGTGAATGAGGATAAGTAACAATTCTGTAAAATATTTCACTTTTGCGACGTAATCTTTAGTCTGCGCATTTGGCCTAAAGTTTTGAAATTTTTGATTTTTTTTAGATTTTTCAATTTTTTTAAAAAATATTGCAAATGATAAAACTAGTGACGGGTGGTTATTAAATGGAAGAAAAAGGTTTGAAATAGACAAGGAATTTTTTAAAACCATTTTAGAATATGATTTCAGTTCGTGCATTACGCTCAAAGTTCATCAAATTTCCAAAAAATTCTGATATTTTCAACATTTTTTAACTCAGTATTTCCTCTCAATATTCGCTTGAAGTGTCTTCAAACCTGTTTTTATTCATTTTGTTATTACTTTGAACCCAGCAATTCTTCGCTAGCTCGTGTGGAACTACCAAGAACTCACCACCGCACTTCTAGTCCTACATGTGAACCATTCCTTCCAACCAAGGCGAGCACGCATTTACATTTCTTAGATACGTCTTTCACAGTTAAATTGTTCCTTTGTGTCGTAAATTGATCAACTATTTGTGTCAGATATCCTGGTTTTCACTAAACGTTTTCTTTTCCTGTGATTAAATACCAATTTTGAAGAGCTTGTGATCTATTTGATAGCTCTTTCAACTGATTGAGTTTTGAATGGCAGTTTAAAAAGAGCGCATTCAGAAATTATCTTTAAATTCTCAGCTTCCATAATAGTCCAGTCAAATTAGACATTAAAATCGCAAATCGGGATGTAATTCTGATTTTTTAATATGTTGTTTGGGTCACCTAGGGTAGTTCAAATATAAGTTTGCACCTTTCCAAACCCTGTGCTCGCTGCGGAATTCGCGAAAAACTGCGAAAATTTCCGACTTTTTTCAGTTTTTCCCTTATTACTTCCAAACTATGCAACTTTTGATTATACATGTGAATACCCGTTTTAAAGAACACTAAATTTTCAATAATTTGAGCGTTCTGTTCTTCAAATAGCGTTCTGTAGGACCAATAGTTTAGGAGATATCGAACTTCGAAAATTGGTCATTTTTTGCGAAAAGTGAAAAAATTATGCTTCAATCGCATTTCAGACCAAATATCGATATAATTTCCTACTCTACAAGAATAAAAATGGACATGAAGCTATAGTAAATTTAATTAGTTTTCATTTAAGCCCAAAAAAAAAAAAAAAAAAGTCTCTGGACTCAATAGTTCTTCCACAATTACGAAAAACAAAATGTTCGAAATTTTTGATTTTTTTGAGAAATGAAAAAAAATCTTTTCTAATAAGAATAAGAGGCACTGAGGATAAGAAATACATAGAATGGAAAAAAAGGTTAACATTATATTTAAATATTATTTTCATTGTTTAAAAACTCTTCAGGGTTAATTTCAATCAATGTTTAGTTTTTTTTTTTGAGGGTCCTTGTTTGCTGTGTTCGTATTTCGAAACTGCAGAAAAGGAAGGTTTTCGCTCTTGCTCCAGATATTCGTCTAAGAGAGAAACGTTATCAGTATTTTTCTCTTCTTCGTCCATTGTAACTGGATGGACGTTGTTGCAACTTTTTCTAGAGCACCGAGTGCACAAAGCAGAACATTTTAGTCCGGCTTTGCGGCAAGAACATGCTCCCACGCATCCTTTTTTGCACTTGCACGATAGAAATTTCAGGAGCATGGGCGAGGCTGGTTCACATAATGTTGTGACTGGTATTAAGCCATTGGGGTTTTTTGACCAACTCCATTCCACTGCATCTTTCTCAACCCCCACCACTTTTGCACTTGATGGTGCGTACGATAGGAATGGAAGTTGGCAGCATCTTTAGTTGGGGGCAAACGGGCCAAGTTAACCTTCGCATTGGCAGCTGCTTTAACAAACAGTTGGAATCGAAGACCATGCAGAGTATCGGTGAATGCATCTCCTCCGTACAAAGCAACAAGGCATTTTTGCTCTAATTTGGCAATGGTTTCGTGGCTAAAATCTGGAAGGAGAAATGTACCAGCCAAATGAATCAAACTCTGCCTCTTTTAAAAAATGCTGCATAGCTTTGTCTTTCCTTGCCAGTAGAGGGCAGATGTGGTGTCGCATCCACTAAATGTGTGAAGAAACAGTTCGAATTCTTTAGGCAATTCCATGGCTCCTCTACTGAATGAAGTTGTTAATAACTGTGTGCAAGTGAAGTCACCTTTTTTATTTTTTGGAAATGAACATTATGAATGTTTGATCCTAAACCACAGAGAAGAACAAGTAAGTTCACGTCCTCTCCTGTCACGATCACGCTCTCGTAAAAAGTACTTTTTTCGAGAGCGGTTCGGATAATCGTGCAGTCTGCATCTTCCGTTGCTTTTTTGGTTTCAATGCCTTCATGTTAAAAGGCAAGGCACAACTCGTTAATGAGGCGTCGTTTATTGCTCTCGTTGGCTAATAGTTTCTCCTTGGGCACTGTGATGATCATTGAAGAGTCAAATACAATCTCACTGCTACTAAGAACAGAGTAGCGACGCAATCGTTCTGCTGTTTTAGTACTTCTGAGAGCTCCATCCCCAGGGTAACCATCAAACACCACTGCTACGTTCCTACCAAAGTGATTAAATGTGTAAGTAATATATCTATCAATTATTGAACTGATAGAATCATTTTGGCGCCATATAACCTTGTGCAGAAGGTATCCTCCGTCTACTACTACAAATCTACTGGGTGTATTTGGAATGTTTTACTCAAGTGGAGTGAAAGAGCAGAAGAAAGAAGATTTCGTTATTTTTCGCATCCCTTCATTATTGAACAAAGACATGGGATAAGGGGCCAATTCAGATTTGAAATGTTCTTTCAACTCCTTATCCGACTGTTTCGTAATACACATTACACAATCTTTGAAAGATAATAAGTGGATCAATATCAACACGCTTGCTGTGAACTTTAACGGAACTTGTAACTATTCCCAAGGTGAGTACCTTTTCTTTTCTTTTGCAAGTAACTTTACCAAAAGAATTTCCAGTAAGTTTCTTCACTGATTCAATTCCTTTTTCTTGTGCTAAGTGTCAATTAATTTCCGGACCTGCCACGATTCCACTGCTGATAGACAATAATTTTTCTATTTCTGGAAATAAAGAATGCGTATTAAGAAAGTTATTAATCTTCTTTACATCAGCATTGTCTCTCAGGATTTGAGTTGGCCTTATATCGGTATGTTGCTCTGGTGTCAACAAAATGTTCCAAAATCGTTCCAGTTCTCTGCAAATGTTTGACATGTACACAATTCTTTCTGTCTACCGAGAAAGTACACTATTGGATATTCCGCGATCATGGGTTAACCCTCCCTGACTCTTCATGGAATTCATGACAACCTGTTCAATACATAAGTCTGTCCACAGGCCTGACCAAAATTTATCGGATCTGCGAATCGTGAAGTATTGTTTAGTGAAGTTAGCAAATTCCTCTGAGACCATTCACTATTGCAGAGCACTCATATCTTGTAGGTATAAGCGTGCACTTTTGACATAAAAAAAATGACCCACTGAGTGAAAGAATGGAAGCATTTTGCTAACTGTGTCCAGGTAGGTGGAGCTCCCAGTCACCTGCTCTCTCAGCCTGAATGAATTTCTTAATTAATACAGTCATCCTGAAATATTGCACCCAAAGCTTTGAGGTGGGCCCTTTTCTTTCCTACTTGTCCACTTCAGCCTTACATTTCGCATTAAGATTATGAACAATTTCATTTTCATTTGAAAACCAAATCATTGATCTGTCATCTTCATTCAAAATCTCCTCAATAATTACTTTTTCCTCATCAGTTAGCTGAATCTCATTGAAAATAGAATGAGCCAACGAAAGATTCGTCAAGAGATGAGCTCTTACAGCTCTAGATTATGCGTGTCCATTTAGAATTTTATCAACAATGTTCTCTGCATAAATTGTGGCGAGCAATTCTTTTAGACCACTACCTGCCATGATAGCACCAATAGCTCCCATGAAAGACATAAGAAGGTGAAAACCACCTAACCTCACTACCACTGTATTCAAATCGGTATGCTGGCAGTTCTCAACAATGTCTCTGGCTTTCATATAAAGGGGTTGATCATATGTCACAAAGCAAGTATGTTGCCCATGAGCTTTGGTTCCTGAACTGGCCTCAAGAAGAGATGTTAAAACAGTGTCATAATTTGTGGGTGGAGCGTGAATGAATGGGAGATATACTATTTTTGAGTAGTCACTTGTTCCATGTATCCATTCTATGTATTTCTTATCGTCAAGTGCCTCTGATTCTTATTAGAAACGATTTTTTTTTCATTTCTCGAAAAAATCAAAAATTTCGAACATTTTGTTTTTCGTAATTGTGGAAGAACTACTGAGTCCAGAGACTTCTTTTTGGGCTTAAATGAAAGCCAATTAAATTTACTATAGCTTCATGTCCATTTTTATTCTAATACAGCAGGAAATTATATCGATATTTGGTCTGAAATGCGATAGAAGCATAATTTTTTCACTTTTCGCAAAAAATGACCAATTTTCGAAGTTCGATATCTATTAAACTATTGGTCCTACAGAGCGCTATTTGGGCTCAAATTATTGAAAATTTAGTGTTCTTTAAAACGGGTATTCACATGTATAGTCAAAAGTTGCATACTTTGGAAGTTATAAGGGAAAAACTGAAAAAAGTCGGAAATTTTCGCAGTTTTTCGCGAATTCCGTAGCGAGCACAGGGTTTGGAAAGGTGAAAACTTAGATTTGAACTACCCTAGGGGACCCAAACAACATATTAAAAAATCAGAACTACATCCCGATTTGCGATTTTTGCCCTTTTTTTTTTTTGCATAGATTGACTGGACTATAATATTTGTAAATATTGTGTTGAATTACCCATAAAAGGTGGCTTTGTAATTTCCACATCATGACAAAAAATCATATCGATGTATACTGACTTTTAATTTATGTATGTAATGTATGAAAATAGATTTTTATCTATTTTTGGGATCTGAAGCATTCTCACTTGTTTGCTTGTTTATTTTCTAGTCTTTTAAAACAAGTTTCTTTATATGCTTTCTCTTATGAACTAACTAGATTATTTCCCGGCGTTGCCCGGGTGCTTATGAATACAACATAGCTCTAAAAATATTTGAATGAAGTCTATCCACATGGGAATATGAAAACTTATTTCATGCTGAAATGAAATAGTGCTGAGTCTTAAATTGATAATTCATTGTTAATCGTAATCTTTGTTGGAAACTACTCCTATTTAAATGTGTTACATTTTATCAATTTGTATGCTTAAAGTCTTATCATTTTTACTCTATCTATTCATAATTGAAAGAAAATGGTCATTTTGAAACAAAAGATTTGAATTTTGAGCTTTTTGGATTTTTTTTTTAAATTTCAAAATCCCCGCCTATGTGAATTCTAATGCATCAAGGAACCTCTGTGCCAAGTTTGTTGAAAATCCGACGAGAACTATGAACTTGTATAAGGAACAAACATACATCCATCCATTTATGTATATATACATATACTAGCTGACCCGGCCACGCGTTGCTGTGGCTAAGGTATGGGTTAAACTATAATGTTTCAATAGAAACGAAAAATTTTATTACCATTATAGAGATCAACTTTATATAAATATGAATTTGAGGTCAAAATATGAAAACAATCGAACAAAAGTTTCCTAAGTTTGCTAGAAATAAAAAATCAACAAAAAATGTAGCATTTTATTACTTAGAACTATTATATTCAGGCTTGTAACAATTGAGTTAATTAAAAATTTGCTAATTGCTATTGTAACATTTAATTTTTAATATAACATTTTATTTTTTAATAATGTAGGTATGGTAGATAATTAACCAATATTATTTGTTATTTTTTGAATTATAAGCATTTTTCATTTCAGTTTAACTCAACACTAATCGGTGCGCAATATTCTTTGTCAATCTGTCTTTTGTAAACAAAAATAGATTGGACGGTTTTCCAACACGGGAGCAAGCGACCTATAGTTGCCCATGGGAAAAGCATGGATTTTCTAAATCTAAACCGCAAATTGACATTGTTTGTCCTTGGGACTTATTAATGGACATGGCGAAGAATAAACGAATGGGAAACTGTAGACTTTTGAAGCGTATTGAAGATTCTGACGGTGTCATTGGGATACGTGGCAACAGAACTACTTTATCTTTAAACTTGCCAGTCAAAATGATTGCCTCAATAATGTTCCCGGTGATTTTTTTGATAACTTAACGCGTACCATTGCATAATCTCGGTGGATTTAAATTATGTAGAAGAACTATGGGTAAACCCATTTTTAGCCGCCGATTATGTGGTAGCATTCCGGGTATGTTTAAAGAATTTTAGTCAAGAATACAGAAAAGCTGGTAGCTAAATAGATAATTTGCAATAAAAAATATATTGCGGTCCTAAATTGAGATAAAAACTATTCTATCATTTAAGTTGGACCAAACTGAAACTGCGTGCAAAATTTGGTTACAATCGGTTCAGTAATTGAGGAGTCCATTGTCCACAAACACAGGGACACGTAATTTTTATATATTAAGATAAGAAAGATTATTACTTGTTTACTGCGCTCCAGAAGTTGCCAGAACGTGTGCTTTATGTCGCTCAGCCATGGAGGTGTCAAAAAAGGCTTAGTAAAAAGGCTTAGCCAAGAACACAGAAAAGCTGGTAGCTAAATACATAATTTGCAATAAAAAATATATTGCGGTCCTAAATTGAGATAAAAACTATCCTATCATTTAAGTTGGACCAAACTGAAACTGCGTGCAAAATTTTGTTACAATCGGTTCAGTAATTGAGGAGTCCATTGGCCACAAACACAGGGACACGTAATTTTTATATATTAAGATAGATATCGATAACAGCATATGTCTTGGGTGCAAAGTATACATTGTTTTGAATAGATGTGAATACAATTTTCTGCTTTTTCCCGGGTAGATAATCTTTATAATCTCACACAAATTCATAGCTAAATTAGTACCGTTTGCACTTCTTCCTAAAAGCGACACTTTTACCGCGAACGTTATGAACTCTTTCAAAAATTATAGTCTAAAGATTATGTTAACTGTAGTCACCATCTGGCTTGGGAAAGCTTTCTTGGACTTCTGTTTCATATTTTTTTGGATATCTTTCCACTCAAAATTACCTTGCTCATCTCATGAAGTTACTGTTGCTCAGTACTTGAATCATTTTTATTGTAAAAATCAATCTGATCAATGACAAATTCTATAGGTTCATATTGAACTGATTTGAAAGTATAACATGTTGTTTAGCTTCGTCCAACAGGCCCAAAAATCACTTTGGTCCACTGGTAGGTCCATCTAGCTTTTGCAAAAAATGCAGCAAATTAAGTTCATTCAAATGTAATTGGCAAATGTCCCATTACAAAGGTCTACCAAGTTTTTCTTCCAGTTTCCGTATTACACCTTTGCATTATCCTGTCTCTGTAGTGCATCCATCAAAACCAACGCAAACAATATCCTACTCAAAGAAACAATTTATTGTTCCTGACTAGTCTAAGAAATGTAAATGTATGCTCTCATTGGTTGGAAGCAAGGGGAGCTCGGGTGGCACCCGAAGTGCGGCCACTTCCTCGTGGTGAGCCCTGGGTAATTTCAATGAGCAAGCAAAGAGTTGAGTAGTTCAAAAAAAACAACAAATTGATTAAGTAAATGTTTCGAAGGCACTTTAAGTAAATATTGAGAGGAAATATTGAATAATAAAGTTTCTGCTCAATATTGAAAATATCGGAAATTTCTGAAAATTTGATGAACTTTGGGCCTAATGCGCAGACTGAAATCATAATCTAAAATGGTTTTAAAAAATTTCTTGTATATTTCAAACCTTTTTCTTCCATTTAATAACCACCCGTCACTAGTTTTATCATTTGCAATATTTCTTAAAAAAATTTGAAAAATCTAAAAAAGATCAAAAATTTCAAAACTTTAGGCCAAATGCGCAGACTAAAGATTACGTCGCAAAAGTAAAATATTTTACAGAATTGTTACTTATCCTCATTCACAGTAAATGAAAGGTACCCGTTAACGAAAATTAAAAATTCATTTTTTCGCACCACCCTAATATCCATTGTTGTGTCTTAAGCAAAGAAGAACATAAGCACTGTGCTTCAGCCAATGGAAAGCTGCAGTTTGGTTATATATACTTCTCACATTGCAACACGTTTTTTTTTTTTTTTTTTGGAGTAGTAGATTGTGAGCTACATTTAGCTGTATTTATTACCAGTAAGTCGTAAAGCTTTTATACTATTGAAAGTGTATAATGAAAATTTTATTAGTGTGCAAAAGATCAATTCTAGAAAAAAACTTACAAGTGTTGGTATAAGGTAAGTCGGGGGAAGATGCTAGTCGGGGGAAGACGCAAGCTTGATCATAACTCGTTTACGCATCGTTAGATTGCAATACTGAGCCACTTGTATCCAGTGTCAGGTCCCACATAGGATGTAGCTTGGCCATTTGTTTCAATTCATAGGCTGTCATTCAAAGTTGTGCTGCTATTATTTTTTTCAATGTTTCCTTTTGTTATTATATTCACACTTAAGTTTTATTGTTGGTCTTATTTTTTTATTTATTAGGGTGTTATGGCATCTTCCCCCATAACAGGTGGCATCTTCCCCGTATATATGGGGAAGATGCCACAAATAAATGACTTTTTGCAACATTAAATTCTGACTTAATTTTACACTTTGAAGAGTATTCACTGGTATTTATGATTAATTAAATTGTTGAAAAATAAAGTGTATTTGTTTGCATGGGCTTGTTATTGCAATTTAAACTGTAATCATCGAAAATCCCTTAACTGTGGCATCTTCCCCGATTTACCTTACGAGAAGAAAAAAAAAAGAGAATACAGAAGTGCAGTGGTCTACTGGATTGTAACTCTTTCATAACATACCACCATAACAGTAATTGGTTAAAGTGCTTTAAAGTCAGATTATGAGATGCAGTCACATTGAAAAAATTAATCTACAAAGATCCATGTAAGTATAGGCAAGATTGTAAAGTAAGTCGTACTTGAGGTTTAGTATTGTTCAGAGAAGAAGGATGCAGACTAATAATATTGGCATTAAGCAGAAGCCCCATGAGTTCAATGCTAATAATAGCATTTTCAGCAGTAATGGAAACGTAGTTCCAGTGTGTAAAAGGTTTTAACGCATCTTACTCAATTGAAAGCAACAGGGTTAAATAATATAGCTGAAAAGTTAATTACACATCAATGTCTGAAGGAGAATCGTGGTGGTGATCGAACTAGTAGAAAATCTGTAGGGGAAAAATTCTGTGTGAGAGTATTTGAACAAGCTAAAAGGACGAAAAAGTAATAAATAGTTAACTATAATCACATAAATAGAAGATAATTTATTTGCATTCTCTTTGATTTTAATAGTAAAAAACTTTTCAAGTTACACAACAACTACGTTACTGTGACATGGCAAATAAAAAAGTTTATATTACGTAGAGTACATCAGTCCTACATTAAACGTATATACATATTTTTGTGCTTCCCCAAAAATGTTTTTAAAGTAAACCTGCTTGCTTTTGCATGGCATCTTTTCATTTGACTTCTTGACTTAATTTAAACTAAAACTTAAAAAATTGTTAAGTTGAATTCCAAATAAATAAATAAATAAATAAATAATAATAATAATAATAATGATGATGATGATGATGATGATAATAATAATGATAATTTATTTTATTATTTTTAATTTTTATCTAGCTTTCCAAAACATGCAGTTCAAAATTTAGATAGTATTGGTTGAATTTAGCATTAATGTGTGTTTGCAATGCATGCTATTGCATGCATTATCGCAAAGTATGCTATCGCAAATATTAATGCGTCTGCTGTCTCTAACTGAAAGAAACATTTATACTTTAATATTCTTTGTACTACATTAAAATGTTTGCCTTTTTTTTTTAATTTATGTTTGCTTTGCACTCATAGATTTTTTTCTAATCCTATTAACCACTCATTAAAGTGCATGTAGTAAAAATTCTTTCGAAATTATTTTATTAATATTTTCTGAATCATTATGATAATTTGAATAAAAATGTAAAAGTTTCGACAAACAAAGTTTCTTTTTAAATGCTTGCAGTGAAGCATTAATGCTTGCAGTAAAGAATAACTTATGCAATTCGTATTGTAAACGTGTACTTACCAGGGTTGATTTTACAATTTTAATATTATCTTTTTTTTTATAATTGCATGTACTTATAGTAAACATATTCTAATTTCATGATTTTTTCCTCTCTTGAATGTGATTTTTTTTGTTGCTATTACTTCAGTTATTACGAGCAGCTCTTGTGTGAGAATTTACTGGGTATTCCATTTTAAAATCATTGCAAAAAGACGAAACATGTTGTGCAAATTCAGGAGTAGAATGATTTTTTGTATAGAAGTAACGCATAAAACTACTTTACACTACAAAAAAAGAGCATTGTTTTAAAAACGAAATTGCTAATTTGTATCTGAAAATAACAAATCAATTTGGCTCTGGTATTTGTTTAAATCCATTGAGGAATGGAAGTTTGTGGTTATCAAGAAAATAATATTCAAATAAACAATCATATCTTCTGCAACAGTTTATTATTATTACAGACAATCTAACGCAATAACCTTCAACCGTTCATGTCACCTTAAAAGTGCCTAAACATTCAACTTTTCAGTATTTAACGTTCTTCTTTTCTTACTTCAGGGGATTTTCCCTCTTTCCTTCTGGTACTTCTACTTTTCCCTTTTTTTCGCTCCGTGTTACTTCATTTGATTTGCAAATAATGCATCAGTTTACGTCAGCTGCCATGCCAATGTGTGTGAGAAGCGAAATTTTCCTTTTCTGACGAAAAATAGGAAAATAGTTATGCATAAGGCCAAAAGAAGCTTTGGAACTAAAAGAGGTTGGTAAAGGAAGAGTCTTTCCGATACATTCGATCGTGAAATCCCGGTGGATGTTGAGGAAAAAAGCATAACGTCGAAAGCTCCGGTCCTAAAATCTCTCGCTTGTCATATGCAAAGAAAAGGATATTGTTCTGGGATGCAATTCTTTATTTTGAGGTATTCGATTTAAAAAATTTTAGTGCTTCAACATTTTTCTTCCATAAGACCTTTTGTACAGAAAGGAACAGCATTTTTCGCGGTTATCAAACAAAGAATTTTTATCAAGAATTTTTACTAAGCACGATTTTTCCGACTTTTCTGCGTTTAATGTTCGCTTTAACAGAGAAATGTGGGAAATGCTGTTAAGTTCAAAGATCGTATCTGCAATAGAAACATATTGTAATGTAGTATTTAAAATAAAACAAATATTCTTATGGTTTTTAACTAAGTATACGTTTTTTCAGCAAAAAAAAAAAAACACTGTTATAAATATTATAAAAAAGCCTTTTATATGCCTAGTGTATTATATTAAAGACAATATATGAAATTTATGGGTAGAGATTAGTTCAAAGTATTTCAAAATAAAATTCTATTACCTAAAAACGAGGTTATAGTTGTTGGATTTGAATAACATGAACATAAAAAGAAAGAAAAAAAAAACATTATAAAGAAAAAAAAATGTATAGAAGATAGTGTTTTGATTTAGTTTCCATGAGTTTGAAATGTGGGTCTTCTCTCGGTCGCTTAATAGGGCCTGCTTGCTTACACTGTTAAAAATTCTTTTATGGAAGTTTTTATGGTAAATGTTACTGTAAAATGTAGCGTTTAACGTACAGAAAATTTTTGTAGTTAATTGTACGGATAAAAAAAATTGTGATTGCAGCTCCAATTGATCACCACGTGACTTACTGTAAGATGCAGATGACCGCTCGAATTGTCCTATTTCTGCTCCAATGATGTGTCTCATCTGGTACCGTGGATGTAAAGCAGTGGGAAAAAAAATGGGCCCGGGTTCGATTCTTGTCGTTCGTATCTCGCGCTTTTTAATTCTCGTTTTTATTTTCCGTAAAATTTAACAGAAAAAATATATTTTACGGTAAAAGTTACTGGCAACATGGATGCCAGTAACTTTTATCGTAAAATTTTAGGAACATTTTTAACAGTGATGCTATGTGACGCTATGTGACGCTAGGTGGATCAGCATCTTGCCCAATTCCTTGGGGGGAGAAAACAAATACCTTTTTGGGTATAACATACTGACGCACTACAATCTGGAAATACTACTTCTGGAAATATTGCACCATAGCCGTTCTGGAAGAAAGGAAAGCCACACACGAAGAGATAACATGCTCAAGAGCTTACATTCTCAGAAAAGAAAAAATTAAAGGGAGATTTAAAAGGCAAGCAAACGAAAAAAAAAAAATGAAACAAAGCCAACGGAAGACAAGACAATTAGAAACATATAAGCTGACAAAATGAAAATCACAAAAACAAAAGGTAAACCAAATACACATTTTAAGAAGAAAGTCCTTAAATCCGAAAAGTTAACATTCGATAGCATAAGAAATAAAAGTTAATCCTAGAATTCAGAGTGCCTAGAAATACCTGGAATTTGGCCGATTTTTTTTTCAAATGATATTTACCATTTTATGGCATTATTTGATTTATTTTATCCAAGTTGTGCAGCATGCCTCACGTTTGAGGAACCTCTCATAACCATGAAACATTTCAATAATTTTCAAAAATTTTCCAGAAATGATTTAAACAAAGCTCTGTTTTGTTCTATAAACGTTGCAAGTTTCAATGTTGCTGAAATTCAAGCTTTTCACATTCGGATATGTCAAAAGATCTATACAACGGTTGGATTTGTTTTATTCTTAATTTATTTTATTATTATGCAATTAGTCAAATTGATTTAATTTTTGTGACTACGACAACCGTAGCTGTATTACTGAAAATGATTTTGCAAGATTATATTTGAACACAAAACAAGGAAATACATTGAAAAGTTACATAATTTTATGGTTGGTCACAGTGCACAGTTAACCGGGGCGTGGTAACCCGATCAGTACGCCGTCGGACTCGCAACCGGAGGTTCGTGGGTTCAATCCCAGCCGATCAACTATCCACCTTCGTTATTAATGGTGGCTGGGCAACGTAAAATAAGGGTCGGGTTCCTTCCGGTGAAACGACGCTGCAGGAGGGTCGCTCTGACCGGGAGTTGGCTCGGAATTTGTTCTGGATCAAAAGAACAGAGCTCTCTTCACGGCCCCATCCAACCGGTTAAACCACGAGTTGTGGTAGGTACGGGGATCCCTGAAGTGAAAGGAGAAAGCTAACCAACCATAATTTTAAAGACTACTCTAGTCAAACCGAAGCATTTTGACGCTGTCAGGTTATATTTTCCCAATAACAGATAACTAGTTTTACTTTAAATTTCTAGTTTTTGATTGAATTAATAACGACTTTCAAAAGTGCTTATATTTTGCCCCATTTATTATAAAATACGCTGCTTCTACAGTAATACGTAACAAAATGCCTTAATATTCTAAAAACTCTCAACACTGAGCAAAGATATAAAGAAAATATATTCTAAAAAAAAATGTATTTGATATCGAATATTTTTATGCTATGTTTTTCTTCCAAACTTCGTGCACATAGAATTGGGCAGAGTTAGTAGTTAATAAACTTTCTAGTGTCAAGATAATTAAAAGTTTAAAACCAGAAACAATCATAGAAAATTAATAACTGTGATATAATAATAACTCTAGTACGCCGTTATTTATGATTAAATTGATATTATTAATATAAACAGGACTAATTGTATATTCTGATCTGACATAGCATTTGCAATCTTCACTCATTAAAAATTATTTCTTGTTTTCAAACTAACCTGATATTCTTCTCCTTAATATGTCACGAATATTTTCTCAAAATATCGTTCTAACACAAACATATGTAACAAATACCATACTAGTCCTGAAACTTCCAACACTATGCAAACAGAAGGAATAAATTTAATCTTCTGAAGCGAAAAACTTTTCTGGATATCGAATCCCTCTTATCATATCTTTGTTTTTCTTTAGAACTTCGAACACATCGCTTTGTGCAGAGTTATTTCGAACGATGGTGCAATGAAAGCATCGATTACTTTAACGAAATGACAGTATTTGCATAAAATGTTCACGTCCTGGGAAATCATGCTAAGTCTTGTTGATAACATTGATTTAGCTTCTCTCGGGGTTACTTGAATAAATCTAACGGATCATTCTCGTTGTCTACACATCTAGTAAACTAGGATGGCTTAGAAATGTCCATGAAAAGAGCAGTAATTCTATGAATACTAATAATTATAGCTGCCTGGGGTGAGCGAATCAATTTCAAGTAGAAGCCTAAAGGACATCTTAACTCATAATCGTCCCTCTAATAGCAGCACGAAAATGTGTATCCTTTGCAAACATTATTGTGTTGTTGAAAAGTTTATTATTATTATTATTCATAACACTTTTATTATTGTCATTTTATTATTATTATCACTTTCATTATTATTATTATTATTATTATTATTATTATTATTATTATTATTAGTTTTATTGGTTTTATTATTATTATTATTATTGGTAATATTGCTTTTATTTTTATAATTCATATTATTATTATTAGGAGTAGTAGTAGCATCGGTGATGATGGTGGTCTTATTGGTGTTGTTGCTGTTACTATTATGATTATTCTTGTTGTTGTTAACAAAATGACTGGTGTTGTTGCTGTATTATTATTTATATTTCAAATTGCTCGAAAGAAATTTTTAAAAGAGCTACTAAAGGGTATAAACAGTAGAACTAAGAACAGGAAGACCGCAGCACATCGCCTGCCGATCTAGCATCCCAATATCTGGACTCTTTTGAGACACCATATAGTGTTCCACAGCGGTGTAGGTGCTCTCAATCCAATTATATTTGGATGTCTTATTATATGTCCTCATCACATATATGTTAGCAAACTGGCTGGAAATAATTTAGAACAATTTAAGAGCAATTTCGGGCAATGTGCCCCGAAATTTTGTTGAGGTATTTTGGTTCATATAAAGTGTACTTTTTACACTATTAAAAATAAATAAAATTGTTTTTTGAACAAAATACACCTCTTTAAAAGTTGATGCTTTTTTTCTCTTTTTTCTTAACTTGAGGACAGGATTTCGAAAATATTTCAAATTTTTTAGAATTATTCTTTCCATTATTAGAATGCCAATGGGCAAGTTTTCCGCTCTATTAACTATTAAAAATGGATTTGATTAAAAAAAATCGCTCCACCCTAACGCACAGCAAGCAAAATGCGTGCGTGGAATGAGTACAAGCGCGAATGTTGCACACGTGTCAGCTAATAAAAGTATATTTTATCTTAGGCTTTTAACTCAAACATATTTATTCCTGTCTAAAAGAATAACAAGTAAATGTAAACAATAATGATAATTCTACTTCCAAAAATGCATTACCGTTTTTATGAAAACAAACGAAATGAATGGAGTTCACATTAATATAACTCAACTTACCAAATAACCTTCATTTTCTGTTTATTTAGCACTATTAAGATTTTATTAAATGAAGTAAAAGTTTTAGAGCTGAAAAGTGTCTGTGATCGCGAATGCTGTTTTGTTAAGAAAAATGCAAATCTTCACGCCATCAAGAGACATTCAATGAGGCGTTGCATAATCAATGGCGTTCATTAATTTAAGGAAATGGCGCAATCTGCATAAAATGTTGACACCATGGGAATTTTAACTCTTTTCAAACATACTAGTAAGACCCAATGAAGTGCTTTTAGTGCATTTTGCGACTTATTAAACTTTAAAGAGTCTTTATTGATTTTAATTTCAGAGTTGGACAGCTAAGAATAATAATAACGAATAATGAAAGCATCTTGACATCGTAGATTAGCATTATTTTTGAATATTCAAGAGTATCTGCTGCAGGGTAATGCAAGATTTTTTTTTACAATTGATTCCTCAAACTACTCTTCACCAACTGACAGTCCCCTGTAAAGAAGAATACTTAGCTCATTGTAGTGGCCATATTAATTTGAATTATTCTTTTTTTCGTCAAACTTTGAATGCGTCTTATTCTTATTTTTCGTCTTTTAACTGTTAAAATGCACTTTGACCATTTTCTATAAAATTTCTATAATATACGGTGAATTTGCAATAATTTTAAAACTTGTTTGCCAAATGCCAAGCTTCTCTATAAATTGTATACCTACTTTGATCCTCTTATGATGAACGTCGGATTTCCTACTATTATTAATTACAGTTATTCTGGCACGTATATCATAGTCTTTTCTACCTCATGCACATTGATTTTTGGTTCTTTTAAGAAGCCTTAGAAGTAAATTTAGAGATTACTTTTTTATCCTAATTTATCGTTAAAGTTTTAAAAAAATGAACAAAATTGTGAAACTAAGGCTTCACATTCTCCGTTGACTACCACGCAGCCAAGCATCTACTTCCGCGACATGGAAGGAAGTCACCACTTTTCACATGAAGAGGAGAAACCATGCTTCCATATGTTCCCGTGTCGGAGTGATTAGTTCATTCGGAGTGATCCGAATGAACTAATCCAAAGAAAATGCTTGCTCACTACAGAGCGATAAATCTCTGGGGGAAAAAGTAGCGTTTTCTCTTCCCGGCTGCGGTGCATGATGGTTGGGGTGCTGTGTTGCTGCGACGCTGATAAGGTGTCTTGGAGTAGAAGAAAAAAAAAAGATGTCTAAAAATTGGAAAATAACTTCATTTATGTAATCGTGAAAACCTCCATTTAATCAAGAGAAGTGTGTTTTTAAAAGTATGTTTCGTAAGTGAATGATGCATCAAGATTGCTGTTATGATCCTTAAAAAATCTGTGCTGCTAGGCCTAATCCGCGCCATGTGATTACCGATTGAACTGATTCGCGAGTTTAAGTAATCCAAGTTCAATCAATAGTTCAAATGAACAATATAAGATGAACTATGTGCTGTGATCCGGACTCATATAATTGGACGAACTTTCGGAAATTAAAACTCTGCTAGGTGATATTAGTGCTAAGATAAAGCAAACAAATGATGCATTAAGGAGATGTAAAAATGATGTGCTTTTTATGATGTACCCACTCTTACACATAAATAAACAAGTTCGGTAAGTCAAATTTAGTACTTATTTTTCATTATTGGTTCTTTCTTGTATCTAGCACACAACGCAAACGTACTTTGATTTGTTTAACTTTTTTCTAAATCACTCAACATTTAAATTACCACCACAAAAATGACGGTGGCTCATTGCATGGCATAAATATCACAAAGAACAAGTAAAAGTTTAAAAAAAAATCAATAAAATAATTGAATAAAAATCGATAAATTAAGAATTGGAAAATAGGGTTTTGATATGGGAAAAATGTTTCCTTGTCAGTTTGTCTATCTTCCCCCCAACCCCTCCCCCGGTCTCCGTATATTGTAATAATTTCTGAGGAATAGGTCGGTTCGGGAAAAAAAAAAAACAATTTTGTTTGGAATATTTTGCCAAACGCACCTCAATCCCCCAATTTCATTTGTTGATTTGAACAAGTTGTTGCTTAATTTTGAATAGTTTAAACATTTAATTAACAGTTACAGATAATGTATGGTAAATTAGTTCTTAATGGCGAGCATACACAGAAAAAACTAATTCAACTAATGAGTAAAAGTAGGTGTGCACAGAAACCACAGTTACGGTGTGCAACTAGCGAAATAAAAATTTAAAATGATGAATAAAATATATATCAACGGAACAGGTTAAAATTTCTTCTGTAAAAGTTTTTCTAATTTAGAGTATTTAGTATTAAGTAAAAATTAAAAAAAAAAATTCCCCGTTAGAGATTGAGAAAAGTAGGAGTTAGTTTTTGTTAAATAAATAGGGTTAACCGACCTGTGAGTGAAAACTTAAGAGCAAAAATCTGAGAAACTGTCACGCCTAGCATTATGAGGTGATTCATGACCTCTCAGATTTTCTCCCAAAAATTACCAAATGCTTATTATCTTATTGAAAGACAAAATCCAGAATATTTTGCTCTAAAGTTGAGTTGTTTAGTTTTTATGGATCCCTAAAGATGAAGGTGAGGCATCAAAAATTAAGCGGATTTTCAAGACATGGAAGTTGCCGTGAGCCAAAACTCTTACCAGGAACTGTTTAACTCCAATTTTCTTTTTGTATATGGAATATAGAAGGTTAAAACTTTACAAAATGAATGTTAAATTTGTGGTAAGTTGTTGCCGTAAGGTCAGTGAAGGCCCTCAAAACAAGGCATTTTTGACGTTTTTTAGCATTTTTGAGGTCCAAAAACAGTTTGTACATTTCAGTTGGCACGACAAAAGTAGTGTCGTTTGAAAGACCAGTGTAAGTACTTTAAAATAATGTATAAATAACCGAGGAAAGTTCAACGTGCTTTTAGTTGCGTAAGGCCGAAATATGAAATATGTCATATTTTACCGATATTCAAACGGTCATAACTTCCTCTGCCAACAACATATTGAAACATTTTTTTTGCGAATGTCATACTCTATTCTTTGTCTTAACAGAACAGTTGAGACCTTTGAGGCGAAATGTGAAAAAATTTTTTACAAAAAATGTACAGGAAAAAATAAATTTTTTGTAAAAAAAAATTTTCACATTTCGCCTCAAAGGACTCAACTGCTCTGTTAAGACAAAGAATAGAGTATGACATTGGCAAAAAAAATATTCCAATATGTTGTTGGCAGAGGAAGTTATGACCGTTTGAACATCGGTAAAATATGACATTTTTCATATTTCGTTCTTACGCAACTAAAAGCACGTTGAACTTTCCTCGGTTATTTATACATTATTTTAAAGTGCTTACACTAGTCTTTCAAACGACACTACTTTTGCCGTGCCAACTGAAATGTATAAGCTGTTTTTGGACCTCAAAAACGCTAAAAAACGTCAAAAATGCCTTGTTTTGAGGGCCTTTACTGACCTTACGGTAACAACTTACCACAAATTTAACATTCATTTTGTAAAGTTTCAACCTTCTATATTCCATATACAAAAAGAAAATTGGAGTTGAACAGTACCTCGTAAGAGTTTTGGCTCACGGCAACTTCCATGTCTTGAAAATCCGCTTAATTTTTGATGCCTCACCTTCATCTTTAGGGATCCATAAAAACTAAACAACTCAACTTTAGAGCAAAACATTCTGGATTTGGTCTTTCATTAAGATAATAAACATTTGGTAATTTTTGGGGGAAAATCTGAGAGGTCATGAATCACAGGCGTGACACTCTCTCAGATTCTTGCTCTTAAGCGAAATTTCGTTTTCGAAAATTCATAACATCGTTAAAAATTGTTACAATTGCCACATGGCAGTACTTTAGTGGATAATATGTAAATGTTTTTTTTTTTAATATTGCGCGTATTTTTAGGGTTCTGAATCAGGATTTTTTGGGGTTTTAAGGGGAAAAAAGTGCCGAGACCTAGTGAATGAACACCCCAAACAAAAGACAAACGCAGCATTTTCTAACTATTTTCTTTTTGGAAATGTGTAGAAGAAAGTGACTACTGCCTGTTTATCTTATAAAAATGCTTTTAAAACTTATTTTTCCAAGAAAAATACGAGTTATTCATTCACTGGTCAGTATATCCTATATGGACAGAAAAAATACTGCTTTAAGAGTTTTGCAGTATCTGAAAATTCAAACTAAGTCAGAATAAAATGTCTTTAAAAATAAAACTCATCAATTTTTGGAGAAACTTAGCTAAGAGTAGCGCTTGAATCCTAAACGGAAAAAAATACATTAAAAGTAAAATATATGCTCTAAAATGTATTCAAGAGCAACTAAATTAATACTAATATCCTAATAATTTTAATGCTACTCTCTGAATAAAATCTAAATGATATTTAATACTATAGCTACAAATATTATATGCAATAAAACTGCGAACTTTCTGTGAGTTAAAAACAAATAAACTAAAACGAAACTTAAAAATCAGCCGAGACTTAATATGAAACAACCTTCTGTTATGCAATTTCTCTACATTGTGAATTTGTCTGAAAAGCAGAAATGAAGAAACTTTCGTAAAAGAATGATAACGCAATTAAAAAATTACTTGGAATTCTTTCTTGCTATTGACGTTTTAAAGACTTTATGTTTAAAAATTGCAATAACAATTATATATTTATTTTTATATAGTATATTATTCCGAAGATGCGTTGCAAAATCTTTGAAGTAATATTATGGTGTAAAGATGACGATTCGTTTGTAAAGTATTTGTTCAGAAAGAATCCAGTTAGTTGCTTGAATGAAGTTTAGAAATTGTAGAAGAATTCGCTATTTTCTGAAACAAATTCTAACAGTTGCCTTCAAATGCTGTTTATAATGACAATCTTTAACTCTTAGCATAATTTAAAAAAAAGAAAAAAATTAATGGCAATACATTTTACACAACACAAGTTGAATAATTATTGGTAGAGGATTTATATACTAGTACTGCGGCTTAGCAAAGACTGCATTGAAGTATATAAATACATTTGTGAAACAAATGAGAACTAAATTATAACATTAAAGACGCACAAATACGCAGCGGTACTGAAGACACGTGTTTCGGGGTTACAAGGAACGCTTTCTTCAATGCAGACACATTTTGTCGGATGTCTGTGCATCCATAAGCTCACAATTTTTCGGCATTGAAAAAGGCGTTCCTTGCAACGCCGAAACACGTGTCTGCGGTATCCCTGCATATTTGTGCCGCTTTAACGTTGTATTTCAGTTTACAAAGACTGCCTTGTTTAAATTTGAAAAGAGATTTAGAGTCTTGATACGCAATATTTCAATAACAATGCAAACATCTTTCAACTGTTAAACTCCTATGAAAATTGAACTCTAAACTCTTTCAATGTGTACTTAAATGCAGGTCACCAATCATGGTTTATTCTTTTTAAGTCAATCATTTATAAATCTTAAAATATAGCATGAATATGCAGATCCCGCTCTGAAACTGCGAGATCTTTCTTGCAGTCACAAAGGGGGAGAATGCCCGATCTGGTTGTGTATGTCATAATGCAATGATATGCTGAATCAGGGGCGACAAGAGGCATTGTCAGTCGACCTGTCGGAAACTAGAAGCGGCGCACATTTTACAAATTTTATGGGAAGAGGGGGGACGGGCAGAGATCAACTAGCAAGGTACGTTTTTTTTCTCTCTTAGTGAGCCTGTGGTTAATTTCAAGATAAATATCTACATATATTTTGATAGGGAGCGTAATGATTTAACTGCAAGAAGACTAGATACTGAAGTAGCTAACATTAGTTATTATTGTGTCCTTCTACAATTACCATCACATCAGCTCATTGCAGATCAGTAACTCCCTAGTTATATCGCGCTTTTTGGGAGACAACAATTAAGCATGATCTATCCAAAATGCAAAGTAACTGAGGTAGTAAAAAAAGCGATTTAATTAAGATACAAATTATTGCTGCATGCTCCTGCAAAAAAGTTTTTTTTTTTAAAATTGTCATTTAGTCTTATTTTTTAATAAAACCGAAAAAAATTTAAAGAAAAATCAAATTTATTTCTTCAATAACGCTTTCAACCTTCCTACGGCACTATAGTATTTTATTCGGTATTACACTACTTAAAATAATACTTTGTATTCACCATCAGTGATGAAAACTGAAATGTATGTAGTCAACTATAATTAGGACCTTAAGCAACCTCCTGTTGGCGAGCTTTTCCTAGCACGTGTACATAAATACTTTTAAATATATCAAATAGATACATCGTTTTAACATGCTGTTGTTAACTTTTCAAAACCCTTAATTTAGTACTGCTGTTTCAGCCTTAACAACATACGCTCAAGGCACTGTATAAGCAGCTCAGAGGCAACAAATCTTGTTTTCAGCACTAAGTACTTAAAAAGTAATAAATTTTACTACATATACTTTGAGTGAATATGAACATAAACAAATGTATCGCATTCTTAAAATATTTGAGCATATAATTGGAAAAGGAATTTCATTAACCAAAATGAAAATGGTAATAAAACATTCAAAGCGGCATGACGGTACCTATCCATGGAAATTTATTTTTCTTTTGAAAACATAAATGCTTTATAATGTTCCATCATTCTGTCAACCGTTTTGAAACAAGCCAAAGTTTGCTAAAGAATTTTAAGCAGTTTCCGAGAACGGGTTTGGGATGTGTTTATCATTTTACAGCGTAAAATATTTTTCAAGCACACTGAATGCTTGCATTGAATGTTTTTAAAGAAAATGGATTATACGCGAAAGCCAAATTTTCATTTTAAATATTTTGCTTTCACGAATTAAAACTTTAAAAACACATAAAAATGTTTTTAAATTCAAAGTATTTGATTCTGCTTTGTCAGTTCATTTCAAAAGCTTGTTATGAGTTTTAAAAAATGCTTAAATTTCCCTTAAATCTTCAATCAGTGATTGAAACTATTGTCAGCGCTTTTGTGCAGAAGTAAATACCTTTTTGTATTATTAATTGCATACTAATTCCTCTACTGTTTTCGGAAAAGAGCCAATTAGTATACTTTTAAAATTTAGATTTCAAGAAAGAAGAAAAAATGTCGCCATTTCCCTCGTAAAATAGTACTGTATGTGTTAACACAGCAATATCTTTTAAAAAATCGAAAAATTTCAGAAAATATTTTTATGAGTTTAAGGAATTTCGATGTAAACAAAGTTTCATTACAAACACTTAAAAAAATAAGGAAAAAAAAACATGAAGTCTTTAAAACCAATTTTTGCCCGCATAATTTAAAATATTTCAAATCCATTCTAACAAGTGAAAAAAATAATTTTAAAGGTGATGAAGATAAAAAAAAGTAATTAAACAATTGAAATATCTTTAGTTTAATGTTCAATTAAAGTGCTGACGGTTACCGACTATTCAAGAATAATTAATTGTTATCTGTTTCTTTCAGCGCCTAACTAAAAACGTGATGAAGACAAAAGCAGACCCACTGAACCATTGTCTCTTTGTCTTTTATCTTTCCTAAACCGCGATGAATAAAATATATCTCATGTATTGAAGTTAAAGAAAATTTAAACGTGTTTTAAAAAGAATTCACCTTCTCGCTGACATGATTAAATAGCAAAAATTATTTGAAATTTAAAACGTTTAGGCAAACAAAAAGCTTTCCTTCTGGCTATATGCATTTTAATAAAATCAGGATGTAAAGCGCTATATTAGTTTTTATACAACCATTATTTTAATGTATTTTAAGTGAGATTTAAAATTACCTTTTGACAAAATTTAAAATGAATCCATTCAATATGATGTTTTTAAATTTTTATCATTAATAGGCTCTTTCTTCAGTTTTGTAACGGAAAGTATGTGTAGTTACAACAGAGAAAATCGCAAGTAGAATAAAAAGGTAATTTTTATGAATTATATCACTAAATGGCATACGAAATATAAGCATAACTAAGCATGTTTTGAGGTGTCCCCCCCCCCTTCAAAAATAAATAATAATAACAACATTTAATTATGTGTTTCTGAAAGCGAAATAAGCGACTCAAAGAAGTTTTAAAGTTAATACAGGCGTGTCATTTCATTTTTTTTCCAAGGAGGCAAGGGGGGTGCACACATCGCAAATTATTTCAGTGAACTCAACACAAAATCTACCAAAGTATATACAAAGATATTATTTTTTCAAAGTCATGGAGGGGGGGGGAGCAATCAACTCTCCCCTATTTGACGGCTTCAATATAGTATATTATTTTCGTCCGCGACTTATATTTAAAATCGTTGATTTACTGTAATTCTTAACCCAACTTTTCGTTTATTTTATTTTTTTTTAATTATTTTATCCACCTACATTGTTAGCAATATGTCCACGCATAAGGCAGGTAGTATCATTCGATAATCCTTTTTAGTCATTTTTTTCTTCAATTAGCTTTCAATGTAACACGTAATCATGTGAAATATCAGCTTGTACCATTGACTTTAAGGGATTTATTGACCATTTATTCCATTCAAAAAAAATATATATTAGTGAATGTTGCCTTAAGGGGAAAAATGGTTCAAGCGTCAAACTAGTCCCTTTTGCGACGGTAAAATAATTGGATACTTAAAAAAGTAAAAGATTTGGTTTGTGTACTCAAATACTCACCCCGTTAAAAAGCAATATACTTCTTTAATGCAGGAACTTCTTTAATGAATTTTAAGGCATTTCCTTACACACATAAAATTGTAGTAAAAGTAGATATCTTTACTTAAAAATGTATAAAGGAATGAGATGTTTTTATTAGCGTATGAGATCTAAAATAGTATAAAACTGCATAAGACGTGTATAAAGCATAAACAAAAGAATGTAATAGTGGCACTTTATGACGACTGTAGAAAAAACTTTAAATTGTTACATTCCTAGTAAGCCGCTAGCCGACACAAAAAAATGTTTTTGTACCGTGTCAGTTTCTATATATCGACAACTTAAATATGATTCAATGGTTCTTTTATTAATTATCGGCAGTAGCACCAAAGATTTTTTTTTTTTTTTTTTTTTGCAGCTTGTGATAGACTGCGAAGTTGGTGACAAAATTTTGTTTACCAAAAATTTGGCGATACATCACCAAGAGCTTACCAAATTAAAACATCAATCAAGCTTGCATTGTAATTAACACTGCTTTACCCCCCAAAAATATATAAAAGACCCCCTTTAGAAAACTCTACAGCAACAAAAACTGAAGAGAGCCTCGTACAAATGTACATACAAATTTTCAAACTTTCGTTTTAGAGTTATGTAAGATACATGCATACATACGAATGCAAATGCAAACGTATGTACGCACATACAAACGTCACAAGAAAACTAGGGATAATTAATTCGGGGACCCTCAAAAAAAGAATATTTCGTCCGTTTTTACGTTCGTAGATACATGCACAAACCTTATCTTAGCTGGTTTTTCCTCAATAGTACAATTATGATTTTTAAGTTTATTAGTTGATTTCGCAATCTAACTCCATAGAGTATGGTGAGAGAGAATATTTCCACTTAGTTATGTAATTTATAAATATGTCACTACTAATACAACGTTTATGCAACATCACCCATATATACTACAGATTGATATTCTGAGTTATTGATATATTGTTGGAAATGTCGTGAATAGTTGTAGTTTTACGAGTTTAACATGTGCATGTCTCGTAACCTTGTTAAATGTGTTAATCCCATTATTTGCGTTCAAAACGGCATTGCGGTATTTATAAAGCTTTACTAGTAGGTTGTTTTGTGCTAGGTTAATTTAGGAGGCTTTGTGTGCTTTAAAATTCTAGTATAGGTTATGGAAACCCAAGAAAATAAGTATTTATTTATTATTTTTTTTTATTTTTACATAATTGATTTGAAAAAAAAAAAGTGTAACTTCAATTAAATGAATAATCATTATTAGTCAGACCTCAAAAACCATTCAGAAGTATAAGTGGCTTTACTAATTACATTAATCTTAAACAATTAGAGAAAACTGTGAATAGGTATTTACGTTAACTAATCTATGCAGTCAGGGTCAAACCCAATATATTACGGTTTCCTTTCTGAGTATCTATGTAAAAATACTATTAATAAATTAATCTAATTTTCCCAGTAGCATTGCTCCCCTCATGTCTTACACAAGTATGAAAGGCAAAACTAAACAATAACAAAAACATGCGGCATTTTATGCTCTCTTGCACCTGAAGAAGAAGATATTTCTCACAAAATGAATTTCCCGTGCTAGATAGGAAGCTTGCAAGCGATAAATTGGCGACTTATCTTTCACTAGACTAATAAATTCCGAACACTTCATGCGACTCCATAACTAGAACAGGGTGTCCGCAAAACTTCACTTCGCGTCAAAACCTATCTCATTACCTCCACACCAAGCAACATCTGCCAAAAGGAAGGAAAGGAGAAAGAGAGAGAGAGAGGGAAAAAAAAGAGAAATACTCTAGTACACTTCGCCTTGCGCACCATGGAAATGGGCACCTGGAATACCGCGTGAGGCCGCTGCAAGCGCTGGAGCTCAAATCGGTGTTCGTCCATCACTCAGACACTCCAGTGGCTTCAGTAACGACAGTGTGGCAACCCGTTCTTTCTCGTGTAAGCGATTTCTGTAGAAGCAGGCCGAAACTCAAAAATCAATGCCAGTGTAGATTGTTCCAACCCCACCCGTTCCTTGCGGTAAATGTTTTCCGAGGCGCTTTATGCATAACTGTTAATTAGATTTCCAACTGAATCTTTTTTTTTTTTTTTCACATACTTAAATTCCACAGTTCGGTTGTGGAAAAAAATGTACTGCATGGAAAATTTTTCTTTGACATAATTGGGGATCACCATTTAACTATAGATACAAAGGAACGAAAAAACAAAAACAATTCAGGATGTGTTGAAGGATTTTTCAAGCTGAACATGAAAATCTTGTTGACATGATTTAACTACAAAGGAGCTTACATGTTTTCGGACTACAACATTTTAAAAAAGTGAAAATGAACGGTGTGAATTTGAATAAGTCTTTTCAAAGAGTACTGAAAAAGACACTATTGCGTTTCATAGTTTCGTCTGTTGTCTTATCTTTAGCAATATGTCCTGCAAAAGGTAGGTTAATATAATTTTATTTTTATTAAGTACATGCTGTGTTGAATAAGACTCAAAAACAAAATTACAATGTTTAAAACACATATACGCACACTAATTTTAATATGTATCCTTCAATTCTTTATCGAGCAGAACAAAAGAAGCATAAGCGACAAATGTTCGAGATCATTATGTATAAATATACATTTTAATTTCTGCAGTATTTTGAAAATGTATTTGCAATTTTAAAAAATGCATTCCCTAAAGGTATGGAAAGAGCAAGAAATGCAAAACACCATAATGTCTTGATTTATTAATAAAAAAAAAATACTGTCAAGCAATTGTTTTCTTATTAACAAATATTTTTCAATGCAAAATCAATTGTGTGCGAAAACTAAACCTAAATCGCATGAAGATTTTTGAAGCAACTTGTACACAACTTTTTCCTTTCTTTTCATAAATTTTTCTTGCTTTCGTTTGGATTTTATAATAAAACGGTAGCAGTTTAGTGTTGAAAAGAATGCGTCTATTTGACGTATATTAATTAATTTCTGCTTATTGCTCTTGATTCGCCGAAGCTTATCTTCCAAAAGATAGTCAAAACCTGTGAATAAGGTAAAGACGCTAATTCTGTATTTGACACGTAAATACTTCTCACAATTAAAAAAAAAAAAACGAGAAAAATATTATTTTCAATAATTTCACTTGCATGTTTTTTACTAAGACGCGTCATATCTTCTAATACAAGGAATGTATTTAATTCTGGTATTGTTCCATAAATATATAATTTAAAATACTTTGCACTTGAATGATTTGTAAACATATGCTTTACGTAAATATAAACCCCTCTCCGAAAAGAGAAGAGGAACATAAAAGAAGTACTCTTCTATAGGAGAAACATTGCAGGCTCTTTTTTTCTTCTATAAAAACTAAGTTATAAATCCTTATTAGTTTTTTTTTTTTTTGAAATTTTAAGTTAAGTTTTGAAATTTTAAGTTTTTTTTTGAAATTTTAAGTTATATGGTTTTTATTTTTGAATAGTCCGAAATTTACAAGATCGGAGTTTCTTAACAAATAGCTGTTTTCTACATAGAATTCATCTTTCTATATCTTAACCGAAGCTATGTTTCAGTTGAAATTAAATGGTAGTTTAACCCATTTATGCCCAAGTTCTTTTAAACTTTTTTTTTTCAATTTTTATCTGCTTAAAACTCTGTTTATGGGATATTTTCTAGATATGTGATCAAAATACGACCTTACTTGACTTCATTTGTGCAAAGTAACATTGCAGAAGGCTTTAGGTTTTTGTTAGTCATTACTAAAACTCATTTTTTATTTTATATCACGTTATTATAATATTATTTAAAAAATAAGACACAATTTAAATTCATCTCAGAATTAAAGTGCTAATAAATACACTGCAAAAAAGGTGTTGTTTTTACAGTATAATACTGGCAGCAGAGGCTCCACTTAAAAACCAAAAGCACAGTAATAAACTGTAAAACTAGTTATTTTACAATTTATTACTAAAACTAGAAATTTTACAGGTTATTACTGTACAATTATCAATCGTATCGTAAAATTAGCTACACTGGACAGTAAAAACAACAGTTTAATACTGGCAGCAGAAGTTCCAATTTAAATTTGTAAAATGCACAGTAATAAGCTGTGAAACTAGAAATTTTTCAGGCTATTACTGTACACTAGCAATTCAATAGCCTACTACAGTAATAAGCTGTGAAATTTAGCAATTTTACAGTTTATTACTGTAAAATTAGTTGTATTCTACTGTAAAAAATCTATTTTTACAGGATAGGCGTAAAATAGTAAAACCGGAAATTTACTGTGATCTGCTACATGTGATTGTTTCTAATTTTAAATTTCTGACCAATTCAAACTACTTTAAATGACATAATGATGTAACATAATTTTCAGATGATTTGATTATTTACTTTGCTATAATTCGCTTATTTGTTAAATTAGAACATAGTAACAAAACAATTATCGTATTTATTTTAAAATCAAAGTGCTAACCTATAGACTTGCTATGTAGAAGCTAAAATCCAAATGCGAATTATATACACATAGTTTAGTACTCATTCTAACTTCTTCTCAAGCTAAATTTACTATAAATAACGAGTAAATTTAATATGGTTCTCAGCAAGATTTTTTTTTTTTTGCAAGTTCTAATAATTATAAAATAATAAAAAAAAAGATGAATAATCACATCCATTTTAAAATTGAATCAGAGTGCTAATCTATAGGCGTTGAATATTAAAACTGAATATTATATGTACACATTTCAAATTTTCCAAATACAATGTATAAATTACCATTGCTTTAAATTTCATAAAAAGGTTATGAGAAGTGCTTATTAGCATTATTTTTTCTTTATTAATTAATGTATTTATTTATTGCAGATTCCTACAATTATAAAACGATGACAAATTTACATTTATGGTAATGTCGAGTTCGAAGTGCTAACGTATATCCATACAATAATATATTAAAAATATTATTGAAAAGTATTTTCAAAGCGCGTTAAATTATTCACTGATGATAATGATTTAAAATAATCTGTGAAGAGGATACTTAGTACACAGATTTTAGCTTACTCTCAACATTGTGTGTTATTTCTTTCTAAATTCATTGCTTATGTTAGCATTATTACACATGTACAATTTTGCATCAGTAATATTTAGATAATATAAAGGCTGATGATTTGGCATGAAAATGCTTTAACATCTAATATGTTGTGCTACTCATATTTCATTTATGCCCAAATCTTGGTTAGGCAGCAAAATAACCAAGTCGTTTCCTCCCAGAATAATATTCAACTTTGAGAAGAAAAAAAAATTCTTGAGAACACTGAATGGAGAAATTCTTCAAACACCGTTAAGGGAAAGAAGTTGTTGATTCAATTTCAATGCATTTTCCCCAAGCCGACAACTCGCCAAGATAGAATGTGTGAATAAAATACCGATGTCGAAATTGTAAAACACGATTTAAGATGCAATTTAGATGTGGCGTTGTTTGTAGAAACATAAAGTTACTTTAATGCCTTAGAAAGCACCTTAAAAAATGAAAAAATGTTTTTGGTTCGAGTTTTTAGTGTGCTTTTTCTGATGATTCTTGCATTGCAAAAAATGAACTGTTGTGTTTACAATATAATTCTGGCAGCCGATGTTCCAATCTAAAACTGTAAAATGCACAGTAATAAACTACAAAACTAGCAATTTTACAGTTTCTTACTGTAAAGTCAGAAATTTTACAGTTTATTGCTGTTTTATTTAGTTGTATTATACTGTAAAAGCAACAGTATAATACTGGCAGCAGAGGTTCCAGTTTGAAACTGTAAAATGCACGGTAATAAACTGTTAAATTAGCAGTTTTGCAGTTTATTACTGTAAAACTAGCAATTTTGCACTTTATTACTGTAAAGTTAGCAATTTTACACTTTATTACTGTAAAGTTAGCAGTTCTACAGTTTATCACTGTAAAATTAGCAACTTTTGCAGTTTATTACTATAAAACTAGCGATATTATTCTGTAAAAACAACATTCATTTTTTACAGTGTGGGGTAACTCATTATCGTTAATAAATAACTGGGATCACTGTTAAATAAAATTTATTTCAGAGAGCTTTTTGCGCATTTAATGCAGTAGCGTCATTTTAGGGGGTGGGGTGGGGGGGATAAGGTGGTCATCCTTCTGAGGTTGACACAGATCTGAGGATGAGACCCAAAGTGGATTTAAGTGTTTATATTCGTTAAACATTTTAATTCAGAGAAATGTCAACGGTATTTTAAATTATAGTTGTTACTCCATTTCCACCAAGTTAGAGAGCAATACTACGGAAGGGGGGTGGTTATATTTGCTTCTGTTTCTTCTCTTCAGTTGGGGTCTAATATATCTCTAAAAAGAGAGTAGTTCCGGCTATTGATGATTCATTGATAGATTTCTAGATGACATAACCCAAGTAGCATCAACTCATCGGATTTTGCTCGACCGATCATCGAACTCCTCGTAAACTGATCCCGTAACGTACGATGACATCGTTCCCATCAGTATCCGAGCATGGTTTTCGATGAGTTACTTTTCATCGGAAAGCGATATCCTTCCGATCAACTTTCCTAATGAAAGTAAGCCGAGCATCCAAAATTGATCCTAAATTCATCGGTACGGGACTGCACTGCTCGTAAATTGCTCCAAGTCTCATCGTATTTCGAGCAAAACTCATCGGATTTTGCTGCTCGGATTCTGTTTGGCCGATGAGACATATTAGAGCAATTCCCGATGAGAACTCATCAAATCCGATCATCGGCCGATTAGAATTTCATCGGGTTTCAATTAATGGCCGATCATCGGCCGATGAGATTATGCTACTAGGGTGCAGAAAAAAGTAGCAGTTCGTAGTAACATTTTGAGTCACACAATAAGGAGCTAGAAGCGCTACTTGCAGCCTCTTACCACAAGAAGCCATTGGATATTGTGGTCTTCAGAGCAAGATACTTAATCGCAATTGGGTTTTGCGTAAAACCATTGGTTATTGCGTAAAAAAGTCTCAAGTCTGAATTTTTGTACACTTTTTTGACTAAAAAACTTTCATAAATAAATATATATAAACCACTTGTTTACACGTGGAAATTATTACATTGCGAGACTTTGAAAGCAACCAACCAAACATTTCCTTATTATTTAAAACATCTTGTTCACAAATACGCTTTATTTACTTTTAAATATTTTTGGTAGAAATATTTATATTAGGATAATTATAATAATAATAATGATGGCAACGAAGATATTTTCGGAAATATATTTTTTAATTTATGGACTGTACTTTATTATTCTGATAATACTCTTTTATTCATACTCATTTCACCTAAATCACATTAATATTTTTTACTCCAGATTTCGGACTAGAATGAATTTCTTAAAAAATTGTTTTCCCTAATGGCTTAATTGCGAAATAAATGAGTTTTTCCATGATCCATGCAGAAATGAAGTATTCATAATCCGGAGCCAAGTGGTAATGCTTCGTTCAACGTTGACTAAAGCTAAATATCATTGGCGTAAAAGCATCCATATTTTCAAAAGCATTCATTAGACTTAAAATATTGAGAGAAAGGGGAGGAACTACGGAGGAGAAGGCAAGTCGCAAAGCCTGAAACATTGATAATTAAATGTGAGAATTTTCTCTAAATTTTATTCAATCTTAATTAGAGTTTTTCTGAGATTTAAATACTTTCAACTTTTAACTTCTAAACCAAAAATGATGAAATACATAAATGAATTAATATTCCCAAATGAAATCAGTGGAAGAAAATATACTGTTTTCACTCACTAAAGAAAAACGAAATCCTAAAGAATTCAAATGAATTTAGTAAGGTTGAGGAAATGCAAACATTTAAAAATACATAATTTCTGAACATCTTCCCTGCTTTTGAAATCAATTCATGATGTTAAAAATATTATACTTCATTATTGCGATTGAAATGCGATAGTTACTGTTATTTTATTTAAGGCGAAATTTAGCTATACGTATATTTTAGCATTACTATTTATACATTTAATTGAATTCTGAATAAAGCATTAAAAAAAACTAACCTTAAAACATGTCTTTAAATCAATGAATTATTTAAGGACATTACGGTTATTAATATCACTCTGATTAATGCAAGACATAAAAATAAATGTTAAATGTTTTTAATGTTCGTTTCAAATGCACTTGGAAGACTAATAGAAATGTCAATGTTAATTTTAATAGAAAGTATATAAATATACTTGTGCATATTTTTACGCGTATACTCTGGCTTTACACTTGTAGTGTTAGCAGTTTTTGCAGTTAAAACCTGTTCACTCTGAAGATGTTGTAAAAGTAGCCACAAAACGACTATATCCATGTAAATTCGTTTATTTTATTTATTTATTTATTTATTTTTTAACATTTCGAGTAATTCTTAAATAAAAGAACTAAAATCGAATCATTATTTCTAATAACTTAAGCTTATCATTGTTTGCTTGAAACATACTGAAACTTACAATTCCGGGGTTCTAATATTTCACAATGTTTTGTCATTGAAGCATTAATGGTACAGCAGCACCTCAAATGGGACACGTTTGAACAAAATGAAAGTTAACCAAACTACATAGTATTCTTGATAAACATTTGAGTAATAGAGTATAATCATACTATTTTAAGAAAATATGTTGAGAAAAGATGGTAACATAATGCACACAAAAGGTGGTTGGAAAACTACTATAACCGTTTATACTTTTTTCTGTCGCAACGTTGCCCTCTTCCTCGTTTGCACTTTTCAGAACATAATTTTCCTGAACTGTGCAGATACAAGGGATGTAACAAAGGCTCATATTTCATAGAAGTGTTTAAGCTAATCACATTAACCATCATTTTTGTGTCATCCCCTAACACACATTTGTTCCAGTAAAAACAAAATTTTCCAAGTGAAGTCGTACTTTGTTTGATTGAATGGCTGCACTCGACTGCACAAATGGTTGTTTTGGGAACGTGTATTTTACGATCGGTAGTCGAAAAAAAATGCGATAGTAATTTATTGCTAATCGACTCTTGGCGAAAAAACTACATAGATACAGATGTATATATAGGAGTTTATTGTTTTATTTTTCAAGTCAATGAAGTAGTAGACAATTTTATAGTAATGGAATAAACTTTAGAGGAGCAAAAAATACATTTAAGACCAAAATAAAGAGTAATGGGATAAAAAAATCCCTCTTCATAATATGGAGGATGCAAAGAACGAAGATATGCTCACCATTTTGATTTTAAACATTTAGAAAGTTGTACATTTCGGTAAAAAAAAACACATGATAAGCTTTTTAAAGTGTGTTTATGATTTAAACTCTTGAAATAAGCTTGTAGAGCTGTATGAAACGTATGTAGAAAAGTATTCTTCATTCTTTTTTAACGTAAAAATTTCTTTATTTTGCCAATTAGTTTTTTCATTAAGATTAACTCTTTGTATTTTCTTGAAATGTACTCAATACAATTTGAAAGAACATTTTTAAATGTCTTCCCTATAAGTACAAAAAAAAAAGATAAATATGTGTTATTCTTCTTTACTTTCTAAATTATATACTGTAAAAACAACAGTGTAATACCGGCAGCAGAGGTTTCAGTTTAAAACTGTAAAATGCACGGCAATAAACTGTCAAATTAGCAATTTTGCAGTTTATTATTTTAAAATTAGCAGTTTTACTGTTCAGTACTGTAAAAGTAGAAATTTTACTATTTATTACTGTAAAATTAGCAATTTTTACAGTTTATTACGGTAAAATTAGCTGTATTACACTGTAAAAACAACATTTTTTTTTTTTTTTACATTGTACGTGTTTCGGTGTTCTGCCTTTTTTGTATACGTAATAACAAAAAACAGGGAGAGAGAGAAAGGGGACAAGAAAAAGAAACCATTATGTTTTGCATCCTGGCATGCAGTCAACAAATAGCACGTGTGAATTAATGCAGTGGCTATTTTCCACAATGTCTCGTAATATTACGGGAGTTCTTCCTTAACACAGGCCAGGGTGCTGCGGGTGCATGAGGGCGGTCTTGGTGTCCCAAATTACTTAGAACACGAAACAGGATGGTCTACGCGAGGGAAATCTAAATGAAAAAGGAATATAGCCCAGTCTCTTAGAAACGGCTGTTGGATTAACATGAAATATTTATATGGCGGCCATTTGTTCGTACTTAGTATATTGGACTTAAATAATTTCTGCTTATTTTTTGCTAATTATAATTGTGTGTGTGCGGTTATAAATTTAATTGCATTATTTTGTGAGCACGAACGAATTACGATCACGGTTATTTGTTTTAGAGAATGCGTACGTTAGTTAACATTCAATTAAAAAAAATATTCTGCAGTTATATTACGTCTACACTGTAAAAAAATGAATGTTGTTTTTACAGTAAAATACAGCTATTTTTATAGCAATAAACTGTAAAAATTGCTAATTTAACAGTAATAAACTGCAAAATTACTAATTTTAGTTATTATCGTCCATTTTACAGTTTGAAACTGGAACCTCTGCTGCCAGTATTATGCTGCTGTTTTTACAGAATAATGCAGTTAAGTTTTACGGCAATAAACTGTAAAATTTCTAACTTTACAGTAAAAAACGGAAACATGGCTAGTTTTACGGTTTATTACTGTGCATTTTACAGTTTTAAATTGGAGACTCGGCTTCCAGTATTATACTGTAAAAACAACTGTTCATTTTTTACAATGTAAAAGTGTTGCCAGACCGAATTTGTCTTCTGTATCTGTAGAGAAAAAACTTGCATGTTCCGTAAAAAAATGTTTCAATTTTTAATATTTCTAAGAATAAAAATGTATAAAAAATAATTTCAACCTGAGAGTAATCCGCTTGAGTCTTTTTCGTTATCCTTGGATTGTAACTTTCAAACTATACCAACAGTAAAAAAGAATATGTAGCGCCCTTTTCCACCGAGAGTGTCACCAAACAGTCACCAAGCCTAACCACTGTCAGGAATCTTGGACATACTAGTTTTTTGTTTGTTCTTTCCATACTGCTTAAAAAGAACACTACTATATTATATGAAAGACATGTAATTGCGCAATCTCCGTTGTCAACTTTTTTAAGGAATCTTCTAAAACATGTCACCAGTATAGGCTAAATTAATTTTATATTTGTTTTAGAAAGAAAAGAAGCTTAATAAACATTCTTATACAATTGCAATGAATATTACTGTTTTATGACCATTAATTATTTTCAAATAATGAACTTCTTGATAATTATTAATATATGTGCGAACAATCTGTCAAATGGACTTTTTCCAACGCCCATGCACTGATTGTCTAACCATACGTTTCTATTCACAGAACAAATGATTTCAAAATAAAATACATTCCCGCCTCTATTTCTTGTTTCTTAAAATAACAATAATTAAAATTACTGTCATGAATGAGAAGATGTGAATGGGTAGTTACAAAAAGTTATATTGTAGTATTAAATAACGGATTTTAATCTTTGTCTAAAAATATAAAGTAACGTGCGTAGCTACAAAGAATTATTCAAAGCCATTCAATGATATTCTAAAAATTTCATAAAAATACTTGCTTAGTCATGAAAATGTCTTTTATGAAAATTTTAATTACACTAATGCATTCTCGAATTCCCAAGCTTTAAGGAAAACTGATATTGTTATGCTCACAGCATTATTTATTCGTAAAGATAATAAATTAAAAGTATGCTTAATTTTAAATTTGTCGAAATACGTAACAGTACTAATAAAACTGATGTTTCATTTGAAATCAAGTTGTTTTGCGTTTCCTGCGATCGCTTTTTTACGTTTCATTCTATAAATTTTTGTTTATTCATTAATGATAAATCAATAGCCGAAGTTAGGTTCAATCAAACTTAGTTAAGATTTAAGTATTATATAACTACATTTGAAATTTTTATATAGTTAAAACATAGTACGTAAATAATATGAAAATGTCTACAACATTATGAGGAGATGGGTTGTTATTAATTTAATTGTTTGAAAAAAACATAAAAATGAAACGAAATTTAGTACACGAAGTTTAATGATGATGTTTATTATAAATATGTAAGAAGAATTGATTCTCATTGAAAATTGCAACGCCGATGCTAAATTTTTTTGTGACGATGACCCCTTCATAAGATTTAATAATTTAAATTTATGGAGTACATTATTACCGAAAGTTTGGCACATTCCATGTGCATTTTTTTAAACGAAAAAATGTTTTTTTTTTTTTCTATGGCTGTACTCGAATATGTAGTGTTCTACCGTTTCAGGACTTTGGCGAATGTAGAGTAAACCTTGTCTTGGAATCGCAAGTGCAAAAATGCGTTTCTGATTAAGTATTTGGGGCTGTTCATGCATGCAAAATACTCAGACTTCCAAGTGAACCTTGCATTAAATTGGATACAATATGTGTATTTATATATCGGGGATAGTTGTCTTAAGTGGAAAGGTGCTCAATCTGCGACGTTTAATGAATCATTTATTTGTATCTTAAATCTTATACGTTTTTTCTCTAGCTTGTTTTCTTCAATACGGCAAAAATGTCTCTTTTATTTTTTGGACTCCATGGGTTACCCTACATTTTAAGGTTTATGACGCTGTCTATTGACGAAAAATAGAACCACTGTCAAAAAGCTTTTTTTTTTTGTGTGTGTGTGTCTTAAAAACAGCTTTTTTTTATCGCCCATTACCGCAACGAATATACCTCCAGAAGCTACAATTCAGTGGCGTGATTAGATAGCGCATTACATTAGAAACGGAAAGATCGCAGGTTTAATCTTGATATGGGTTTTGTTGGTTTTGGTTGATTTATTTTCTACCTGCTAATTTTGACCCAAATTACCAAAAGTTTAAAACTAACTCAGTCTATTATTTTTCACCACAGTTTTTCTATTATATGTTAAAACCGGGAAGAACATGTTTATTTTAGCGTGAATATTTTATTATATGCAGAGTTTTTTTTTTTTTTTTTGTTTCCTTAATACTTCATAAAAATACAAAGCTAAATCATGATTTTTTCAGAAAAAATTGCAATTCACTATGTGCTTGTTTCTTGATAATTACCTTTTCAATAAATCGAATTTTTGAACTACTGCTGTTTAGCGCAAAAACATTGCGCGGTTCAGATATTTGTAATTACTACATAACACAATACTATCATTCTTTGTTGTCTATGCCCTACCTTGAATCGAACCACTGACGTATTTGACGATTACCCATGCAACTACCAAAGTCCCACTTAGACAACCAAGTTTTAGGAACGGTTAAACAAAACTAAACTGTTGACGCATCTTTTTATGTATAATATTTCTGTCTTTATGTCTGGTAATTCTCCTGTACACGACGTTAGGAAATCGTATCCGACTTAGCATTACAACTTAATTTCAAATTATCTGGGCTCATTCTTTCGAAGCAAGTAAGTTCTTAAACCGGTTAAACAAAACTAAACTGATGACGCATCGTTTTTATATCGGATATTTCTGTATTTATGTCTGGTAATTCTCCTGTACCAGACATAAAGACAGCATTAAGAAATTGTATCCGGCTTAGCATTGAAACATAATTAGTTTCAAGCTGTCTGGGCTCATTCTTTCCCTACTCGAAATTTTGAAACAGCTTACTGATGAGCATCTCATTTAATGCGCTTTATTTTAAATTTAGTTTCTACCCATAGTTTCATTAAAAATGTTACCATTAGGCAATATGCAGTGTAAATTTAAACGGTTTTGCAATTTTAATGTATTGATGCTTACCCGAAAGTTACACAATACCATAAAAAAGAAAAACAAATGTAATAAGTTGCAGTAAAATTGCTCATAAACTATATGTTTAGAAGCATACATTTCTTGCCTTCGCTTCCCAGTTATCAAAATATAAGATCTCGAAGTCTGCCACTTTTGAAAAAAAATTGGCAAATTTAGCAAATTTCGGGGAGAAATAGAACACACATTTTACACGCTTTGCAGAGGACTGTTCTGCAACATGCAGATGCTGAAGTCACGTGATATTTTCATTTCTCGCTAAGTCTAAATATGGAAATTCTTCGAATTCTTCTTTGAGAGCTATAATGATCGACTCACCACATAAGGGTAGCTTTTTTTTTTCTTTTTTTTTTCTGTCAAAAACATATCTCAATATGCTTTTTCGGTTGCTAACTATCTAAATGTTATTCGTTAGTACACTTTTCGTGTGTTCCCTGGTTAGGTTCATGTTAAGGAAAAGAGGCGAAGGGCACCAAAAAAAAAAAAAAATATCATTAAAAAAAATTCAAAAGCAAGAAGGAAAAAACAATTCTAAGGATTTCCTCATTGTGCCAAATAAAAACCAATTGCGTTGAGACTTATGTTTCAAAAATATCGAAAACTATTTTTTCTATACATAAAAAAAATCCCTTTTCCCTAAAGCAACATCTGTAACTGTGGTCTTCAAACTATATTTTTTTAATCCGATTTCTTCTTGATTTTTTTTTTTTCATTGCTTGAAATGTAAGATTGGTATAATAAGATGTTTTAATAGTATTTTATTTTCTTCTTGATAGAAATTCAATTTCGTTGGCTTCCCTGGCGATATACGTTACGCTTTATTTTGTAGCGTCCTGACTACAAAATGAGATTTCCCTAGGGGCGTTATGAGAAACTCGTTAGTTCTTTCGAACTTTTAATTATAAATTGCAGATTATAAGCAAGAAATTGATTTTTTGTACGAATTATTTTCGAAAAATGGAGTCTAGTTATTCTTTGAACTTTCTTTTCGTGATTTGTTTCACTTGAAACTTTTTTCTTAATGCTAATGATTATTCTCTAAACATTATTTTTGCAACAATTGATCTGAATATGGACTTAATGTTTATTCATAGAAAAAGTTATTCATGCAACTGCAAAAAGATGAAAAATATCAAATGTATTTTGGAAGTGAACAAAATGCAATGAAGCAAAGTCAAATGTAACTTGGTGATTTAAAAACATTTGTAATAGTATATTTTTCAGTTGAGCCTTGCACTGTGTTTTGAGTTGTATGCTGATTTACTCTTTAAATACAAATTTTTGATTTTTTAAATTTTAATACAAATTTTAATATTACAAATATATTTTACGAGAACAGCCTTATATTTATCCCATGGATTACAAAAATCTATAAAGCAATGTGAACTTCTTCACATTTAGTTTAAAAAAAAGTAATATTCTAGATTGAGATAAGCTCCTTTTTAGCTGAAAAAAAACCCGGATAAAACTATAAATGTTTTTTTTTTTAATATTACAGTAGAATGATCTAACGTATCACATAGTATTAAATATTTACTTAACTATTTTTTAATACATTTTCTCGACACTTCCTTTAAAGAAGAGTTTTTTATATATTAAACTTTGCTTTTAAGTGAGTCTTAAAAGCGAAACGTTTTAACATTGAGTGGGAATAATTTTGATTCCAAAAGCTTGTACTCTTATAAGTGGTACCATGTGTTTATTTTTTGTCCCTTTCTTCCCCTCACATGCAGTATACAAGATACAATATTTGTAAAACTGTTTTATGCATTTTAAAACAATTAAGTTTTCCATTGTTATTAAATTGCTTTATTTACAGTAAACTCTCGATTATTCTCGAAATAGGATGGCATGGTAACCACAGCTAAGCAAATTACACGGAAAATCAGTAAAAAAAGGTTAAAAGTGATATTAGTGTATACAATAGTTAAAAAATAGTAACACCAGAAAAAAGAAAACATTTAAATTATGGCTAGAAAATATTACATTGAATGCAAAAAAAAAAAAAAAAAAAAGCTAAAAGCAAATAACACACGCATACACATCGGAAAAATAACATAACCGTTATACCCGTACGTACCTTAAAATGTATTTAAATGTTGATTAGTTGTTTCTGCATTTCGTTTTTAACGTTTTCTTCTGAATTGAAGGACTTGGAAGATGAAGGGAATATGTGACAAAACAGAAATTGCGAGTAGTTAAAGTTAAAAGTTCTATTGTTGCAGTTGTTGTAGATTTTATGTTTTCCGCTTTTGTCGTTAGTGTGTAGGTATGAAATTGGTCTAAGGACACCTACTTTTTGATGTACAAAGTTTTATTTGCTTACCTGTATCCATTGTTTAAAATTTTCCAGAATGTTTGTTTTTTTTTTTAAATGTAACATAGCCCCTTCATCCTCCAAGTCCTCCAATTATTAATAGGAGTTTTTATCTTAAAGTATCTTGTCACAAAGCGGTGCATCATCTTGTTCTTCAAAATATTCAATAAATCTGTTGGAATAATAGAGTTGCTTAGTAACTGATTTTTCATTCCATGGAAGTTGTGTATCATAGAACCAAAACGGTCTACGTAACATACTTTGGACGTTAGTTCAAAAATTGCAATTTTCAATTTATAACTACATTTCAGGAACAATCTTATTGTGCATCTACCCATCAGAACACAATACTCTATAAAAGAAATTCCTTCTCAATTAGTTGGCAGCATTAAAAGAGCACGAGTCATATCCTTAACAGGCAACCGACAATTGTTTTCGCCTTCTACTTGAAAAGTTGTAAAAATTGAGTTACGTTAGTCTGATCCTGAAGTACAGAGTTCAACTCAGTTAAAATGGAACATTTTTCTACATTCAGTAAAAAGCATCAATCAAAGAAAAAAGGTGAAAGACATGCGGATAATCGGGAGTGTACACTCGTGTGCAAATTAATTGAAACAAAATATTTTTTTCATGACTTTAAAATTATCCCTTTATTATTTACCAATTATGCTAAAATTAGTAAAAATATGAATGGGATACTTAAATCCTTTACCTATCATCAATTTCCACTAATCAGAAGCTTATCTACTGTTCAAAGGCACCTTATTGTACTGGTCGGCCAATCTATCGGTTTATGAAGAAACAGCTTCTGACTCCACCAATGAAAAAAATCGCTATTTGTGGGTGTTAAAATATAAGAATTAAGCAGTTAAAAGTTGGAGGAAACGACTATTTAGTGACACAATTCATTTTATTATCCAAGGTCAACGAACTCAAGGCGTACGAAGATCTTCAGGTGAAAGAATTCAGGTTTGCCACATAAAAACATTTGTTTGTAAATCACCCTAAAAAGATGTTTTGGGGTTGTCTCGGTTACAATGGGGTTGGTTCCTTGAAGAATGTTGATGGTATGATGTATTCTGAGAAAGCTATTGCTATTCTGGAAATAAAATACTTTACTAGTGCTGAAGGAACGATACCCACATGAAATGGTATTTTTCCAGCAGGATTTAGCCCCTTGCCATGCGTCCAAATGACCAAGAAATTCATGTCTGAGAACCAAATTGAGACATACGAATAGCCTGAGCTCCCCTGATATCAATCCAATCGAGAATCTTTGGGCTATTTGCAAAATCGACTATTGCGTGAGGATTGTTCAACTATGAAGCTAATCACTGCGCTAATTCATAGACACACATATTACAAATGAGTGCAAAAAATTGATAGATTCCATGTCGAATCGTGTTCAGATGTTTACAAAGAGTTGTAGACACCATATTATGTTATAAAAACTTTTGGTTTTATATAGTTCTTTTCTTAGTTTTCTCAATTTTTCGAGTTTGTTTCAATTACTTTGCACAAGGGTGTACTATAATGTTTATCTTTTACATATTAAGAAATCATCACGCCACGTAAACAAAATTGTTTCTTTCAGCAATTTGTCGTCGGTATCTTCTTCGTGTTAGCAAACCGATGAAATAAAAAAAGGAAAAGAAAAAAAAACACACACACACACAACTTTAAGTCAATACCTGTGTACGGTTAGGCTCAGTTATCGGTATAGTGCATCACTTTCCATTAAGGGCACCATTAAAATTTTCGAAAAGCGAAAGAGTACAAATATTCCAACGCTAATGCGATCAATCCCAATATCAGGAGCAATAAAAATTTTGAAAATAATTTTCTTCTTCACGTAACCGGAAACCTTGAACTCCACCCTTTCCGATCGATGTAATTGGATCTTGTAGAAGGGCAATTTTAGTCTGTGATGTCAATTTGTCTGAAAAATAGACATGCGTAATTAAGACGGGCTGATATAGCTGTACGGGCAAAAATATATGTTTCAAGTTTCTGCTTAGTTTTCTGTCATTAGCTGCACTTTTTCCGATATGGAAAAATTGCTGCAATTACTTAGAGTTGATGTTTTGAAAGAAGATTGCAGCATTGTGCAAGATAAGGGGGGGGACATAATAAGGCGTCGTATAGAGTTTTTAGTTCTTCAGAAATGATAATGAGCCTTCAATAATCATTTTTAGTGTATAAGGATGCTGAAATAATACTTTATTTACGTTTGCTAATTTATAAATCACGTAGACAACTGCTGATTCAAAATTGTTGGCATGAAATAATAAAAATATTGAAAATAGATAGTATTCAAAGTAAAGTTTACTAATACCTTAGTGATATAGATGTACAAAAAATACAACGTTACGATTGCAGAGTCCCTACAAGCTAGGTAAGAGTCGTTGCAGTATCCCTGCTCATTTGTGCATTCGTAACGTTGTTATTTTCTGTACAAATATTCAAAGTGTAAAAGCAAATACATTCTTAAAATAATTTAACGTTGAAGGTTTCTTTTTTATTTTTTAATATAGTTTTTAATCATTCCAGATGCAACTTGTGTTTATACATACCATACCATAATTCAAAACCACTATAGGAATAACTGCATTTTTAAAATATGGAGCTAGTTAATCTTACATGTGCTTTAAAATGGATCGCTTTATAGAACACTGGTTTCATTTAATCTAATTAACATGCGATCGTGTTAACCTGGCCTAAAACTCTGATCAGGCTTTCAACAGAAATAAAGCAGCAACTTAACAGCATAATAAAAGTGATTACATTATTTAAAAGAGAGTTAAACTGCATGTCAATAACGTACATGTATATTTTTGTTGAAAATTTCGGGGTTGAATATTGAATTATTGAGTAATTATGTACATTTTCTGCGGGTATTCACAAATTTGGCAAGACTCTGCTATTTTATTTAAAAATAGAGACACTTAATCTAAATATCCCTTAATGTGTGTATGTCTGTGGTCTATTTTTCTGCTAAAACTCAAAATTATTGTGTGATGCGTCTTCGAAGACTTACAAGAAATCTGCTGGATGTGATATCTGCATTTTTTTTCTTTAGTTAGATAAGTGCAGAAAATGTGTATAATTGCACAATTATTTGAAGTTTTAAATCATGACAACTCTATGATTGGACCACATTTGCGTAACAACCCTATACTATAGTGCTTGTAATATTTTATCTACTATTTTATGTTTGACTTAGAACGAAACTTTATGACAATGATAGAAACAAGTTGGATTTTTTCCCTTAATAAGGTTTTTAAGGAAATGATGAACGCATATTTACTCTATCTCAAGTAACTGAAAAAAAACTTGAAGTTATCGTCAAAAGTTGCAAGGTTACTTTAAGAAAAACTTTGCATTTACACCAAGGATTGTAGGCTTTTTAAATACGACATATATAATTATATTTCCTATTGGATCGGTACAATCGATACTTATTTGTATTAAGCTATACAAAACATATCAATTATTCAAAATTAATTTGGCTGGCAAAGCAAAATGCTCTTTTTTTCTATATGTAAAAGTAAAAAAATATTCATAAAGATTTGTCTCAAAAATTAAATTACTTGTTTAATTTTATAAATGGTATGAAAAATAAACGATTCATCTTCTTTGCATTAAAATGTTTTTCCCTTTACTTTTTGTATTCAGTTTATGGTTATAATAGTGTAACTTAATTAAAATGCCCCTTAGTGTTTTAAGTTTTTTATGTAGTTATTTAGACTTTTTACAACATTTTTTTAACGTATTTTCTTTCACATTGTTTTTCAAACAGTTTTAATTAATTAGCAAAGTAAAAAAGTATATATATATTTATTCGCCCTCAGTATACATTCTTTCCCTTCTTTGCATAAAGCTATCCATGCAAAATTCTAGAATGACAAATTGGCTTCCTACCCCCCGAAACAAGGCCATTTCATTCTGGATTTTTCTGAGATAATTAGCAAGTCGCTAGACGAACATTTTTTTTCTTCGTCTTTTGCTAACCAGATAGCCAGGGTGGAAGTCTGGAGAGGGAGGAGCTGCAGCAAATCTCAGAAAATAACGAGCGGATCAACTACTGTTTTCCCGACAGAAGAAAAATGTTCATTAAATCTCTCCAAGCTGTATGGAAAAAAAACGGGGAGAAAAGGACTAAAACTTGCATGGTTTTAGGAAGTTTAAAGCGGGTCAAGTGCTTTCTGGCTAATGGCCAACCACAGATACGCCCGCGGAAAAATAATGATCGAGCAAAGATGTAAAGCTACGTCAGTTCTTGAAGTGTGTTATTTTACCAATTCGTGGATGGTTAATGGACTTGAATTTTCGACAAAACCAACGCTTGCCGTGGTTTGGAATCTAAAACCATTTATTCAAGCAAAATGACAAGGAAAGCTCACAGATAGAATGTAACTGCCTCATTACAATTGAATGCAGCGATGGTTAGGAAAAGTTGGCTTGTAGCGATTGGATGTTCATAAATATTTAGTTTCCAACTTTTAGAGTAATGAGAGATTACAGATTAATAAGTAATATATTTTGGCTTTGTAAGAGCTAAATTTATGATCTGCATTTGAAATAAATGACATGCATTTATGTAGAAACTAATACAGCCTGTAACAATTGATTGAAAGAAATTGCTTCAAATGCTAATCTTGCATTTTATTTTCAGTAAATGTACCATTAAATGCTGATCATTGAAAAAGCGAATCTACGTTATATAACCTTAACATGTTTTAAAAGCCTACAGTAAGTGTAAGTTTAAAGCTATGGAATTTATTATGATACATGAGTCAGCCTATCAACAATACGACTAAATCTTTGAAAAAAAAACCAGAACCTAACGAAACTTCTAACTTCTGTTTTTTACGATCAAAGAACATGTAGCTTTTCTAAACAAGTTTCAATTATTAATCAAGCACTAACTATAGTAATTAAGTACTAGATTTTTAAATACCGTTTCTAATAAAGACTCTTTTTTCCATTTCCCTTCTATAGCTATGTGTTTTCAGAATTTAATGAATTGCTTTTCACTATCACTTGGCTTAAATTCAAACTAATATAGTCTTTTTACTTTCTTCTATATCTAATATATCGAAGAAAGTATTGGATTTGTGAAAATTTTCGAATGTCAAATTTTGATGGATTTGCACGTTCTGAGGTGCGCTGAGTAAATTTCGATCATTTTTGGAAAATATCTGTCTGTGTGTCTGTGTGTGTGTGAGTCTGTATGTGCGAGACCAGTTTTCTGTGGCCGTGCTAGAGCAAAAACTACTGCATGAAATCGAACAAATATTTTTGCACATATGTACCACCATGTGAACTGGTGCACCTACTTTTTTTAGCGAATTCATCCAAAGGGGATGGAGCAATCGCACGTTTTCTGCGCGTAGGAAATTCCTATATATCAGGAAGTAACCGGCGGAATCAAACGAAAATTGGTCCATAGGTAGACCCTATTGAGTGCAGGTGCTGATTCAATTTGTGTGTCAATATCTCAAAGGGGGTAGGAGCAATCGAGCGTTCTTCTCATTTAATGTAACTGCTATATCTCGAGAAGTGATGGACGAAATCAAACAAAAATTGATACTCAAGTGAACGTTAAAGAGTACAAGAGCTGATTCAATTTTTGTGCTAATTGCTTAAAGGGGGGTAGTGTAATCAAAAGTACTTGTTTTGTCATTGCACCTGCTATATCTTGAGAAATATTGCTGCGATTTGAATGAAATTTGGAATAACACTAACCCAATATGGAAGCATGCATCGATTAAATTTTGGAGCCAATCGCCCCAGTCGGATTGTGGGGTGATTTTTGCGCTTTGTCAACAATGCGAAAAATAAATTCATTAAAAAATCGCTTTCACGCTATTTAATTATCAAAACATAAAAAAATTTAAATGATTTGAAAATTTTAACTGTTACCAATTTCTTTTTACTAAAAAAAAAAAATGTTTGCAATTAATATAAACAAGGCTTTTGCAATGATTTCCAATTTCGCTCATTGATTCTGCATTTGCAGGGGTAATACGATAATTAAGAAATTGGAGCTTTCTCCAACTATTCGGGCGAGTATTTTATTTTGTAACCAGAATTCATAAGATAGAAAAAAAGAAAGTTTCGTGACGGTCACGACAGCTAGTTTATGTTTTAGTCTCATACCGGGTTTGATGTAATTAAAATTGCATAGATCTTCATTTAAACTTCTATTTTAATTGATCAACTCTATTAATGGTACTTACAAGTACTCATGACTAAAAATTACAATACCAATATTCTTTTAAAAGCTCTTATTAATTCCTGTACAGTATGCGCAAAGTGTTTCGGTAGACAAAAGTAATGAATGACATGATTTACTGGTGACGCAAAGGCAAAGCATTGTTTTTAACTTTAATTTATCTTTATTTTCTCCGTACCTGCGACAAACCAAAGTTTTGTAGAATCATTTCATTTTTATCATAAGATGAATCATTTTTTACCTAGGAATGCCTTATGCCTTATCGAGTTATCATTTTTTGTTTGATTTTCCTAATCATAACTGTTTTCACAAGAGAAAGGTAAACGTTTTGCATAAAATCAAAACAATAAATCGTCATAGAAGTGACGTCATGACATATGAAATTTTCTATCTGTGAAGTAAATGAGAGTATATAACTGATAATTCATATTATCATTGATCTATTAGGTAAAAATAATTCTGGCGAAATACTGACTTTGTTGTCCCTCCTCAACTAGTTTAGTAATTCGTATGCTTGGAAAGTGTTTCATTTTCTTATCATTGATGTAAAAAGTATAAAATCAAGTAATAAGAAAATGCTAATCAAACAATAAAAAAAAGTCCGCCGTGGTTTCTTTTTTCTTTTACGAAAGTAATAAACAAGCAGATAAACTAAAACGTGTCAGAGCCTAAAAACTTTTGTCCTAGGTAGTAGCCTAATTTGGCTGCGTTTAGGTCTTGGTTTTCTAGTTAAATTACGTGCTCTGTTTTGATAATGCTAATAGTTCATGTTATTGATTTTTAGCCCAAGGAATCTGCAACAGTTTTTTCTCGGTTTAAACGAAAATGTTTTTGCTGACAAAAAAATTTATTCTGACACTACTTGGTATAAATATACATTACTTGCTGATTAAAACATTTGCTTATATTGAACGGCGGTCTCGTTTATATATATATGTATATATATATATATATATATATATATATATATATATATATATATATATATATATATATATATATATATATATATATATATATATCATTTTCATTTATGAAAATTCACTTAAATATCAGTTATCTTCATAACGCGTATTCGTCAAAACACATTAGGCATAACTATCTTTTATCGAGCTTTTCACTAGAGTAAATTTTTCGACAAATACATAAAAATTCTTTGAGTTAAACGGTTCATTCAAATTCCTGTTACATTTAAAATAACTCTCTAATAATCTCTCTAATATATATATATATATATATATATATATATATATATATATATATATATATATATATAATCAACAAACTTTTATGCTTTGCTTCAATGTTACTAGCATTTAGGAACAAGCAAACTGTTTCATTGTCTTGAACATGTGCCATTTTAAATATAGTTACTTGCGATTTTGTTTCATTTACAAGAAATACCCAGGATGGAAAAAAACATCCCATAAAATGAAAAGACATAAAGTACGTTTTACACACATAATCTGAAACGATCTACGTTACTTTAAACACAAAGAAAATACAATACCTTCTCTATTGCAACGAGGTGGCGATAACATAGAAATTATTTGAATGGTTGCCATTTTGACCGCGAAATTGTATCTCCTTTTTATTGAAGAACAAACGTAGGCTTTTTGTTTTGCTTCGTACAATTTAAACAAATTTATTTAAAACAATTAGATGAGCCATATTTATTTTCTGAGTTTAAGACTTACTATAAAATAAAAAGGAAAATTTTATTAACATTAAACTTAAAAATGAAACATAAACATCTCGTGTATCAAATGAAACAAATTGTTTCTAATTCTAAGATTTGCATGCTTGATACAAATGTTTTACAATGGGATTATTTAGCTGTATTTTGAAACATTTCGCTTTAAGGAAAATTTACTTTTGATACAGTTGTAATACATAACGACATTGATATTACGATAACAACCAAAATAAAACATTGATATTACGATAATTGAAAAATTGTGATGTATATAGAAAATGGCATGCTCAACGCTGAGGTTATATATATGTTTAAGTTTGATACCTGTGTTTTCTTTCGTCTTTTTCTCAAAATGAAAGAAAGAGAGAAACCGATAAAATACACACTTTTCACTCTGTATTATCTAAAGTTAGTGAAACTTTCTGTTTTAATTACAATTTTTCACTGAATTTATTGTAAAATTCAGCCTACCTTTGAATTTGAAAGTATATTATAAATAACGTAGAACTCAAACTTACCAAGCTAAATGTTTCAATATTTAATTTAATGCACACAAAAGCGCGTTATCTACTGATAAGATAAAGTATCATCATCAATCCTTTACCAATTAAAATCAAATATTGATAGAGTGTAGCAACGTCGCTTTAAAAAATGGAGCATGGATTATATGACTTATTTTATTATGATTCATTAGCGGAACGTAAGTGTAGGATTTCAATGATTTATGATGTGTAAATGATAGCACATCTGGATAGCATAAATATTTTTCAGTGGAATCGTTTCACCGCAAGGGATGAAAGTAATTTTCATTTCTAAAAACAGCCGAAAACTTTGGAATAAAATATGATTAATACGTAGTACAATTTTGAAAACATTGCTAGTAAAACCAGCAAAGGAGTAAAAATTTGAAAGCGTTCTAATTAAAAGGTGATGTTAGTTTCCATTTTTCTGATAGAGCAATTATTTGTATTTTATTATCTCAGCCTTATTTTTCTTGACGCATTTTTCGTTGTCGCATTTTTGTTCCAATTCCGAAATTCGGCTATTTTCCGCAGCCGAAAAACAAAAAGAAGGGGCTCTGTTGATGCTGCCTCAGAAACAGAGTTGTTTTTAATTATCTTTGCAGCACTTTTTTTTTCTTTTCTTTTTATCTTTTGTAAAAGATGATGGAAAATTAATTTAAGAAAAAGAAAAAAAAAATCCAACATTTTCTTTCAGTTATGATAGTGCATAGGCTTTTCAACATTACTAAAACATAAAAACCAAACAGAAATTTTAAGAAATCTAATTGTGTATAAGGTAATTCAGGCTTTACATTTCCGCCACAAAAGTTGTCAACCGCTTAGGTTTCCAGGTTCGACGATATTCAGTGAAGATCATCAATATTACATCTGGTATCCACTTATACTTTTACTCTGAAATATAGACTCAACTATAACATTCATGACGTTTGTGTGATACATCACGCTGAAAATTACGAGTGCTGACTATAGTTTAAGTGAATGGGACTAAGCTGAAACTAAGAAGTCGATAGGTCAGGTGAGGTAAAATGGGTTAGGGTAGAAATAATTCAGTTTAAAAGAAAAAAAAAAATCTTTAAAAAATGTGCAAATAATACATTATTTCTTAGTTGCCTCTTAGTTGCATGATTTACTTCCCCAACCAATAGCATGTGGTTTAGCCTTAACATTGCTAATCATGGTGAGAAAAAATGTAGCGCAACAAAAGTCTTAACAGAAAGTCGAAAAATGGTTGAGCTGTGAAACTTTGAAATTCAAACAGTTGCTAAACAAAATTGAAACGACAGGAGAAAATATGAAATTACATCGGTGATTGCATCTTTGAAGAAGATAGGAAAGAAATTGTAAATGAACGTATTTTTAGAGCTGCATAACATCTCCTTGAACATCAAAATGATGCTTTTTTTGAAATTGAAATTGAGATTGATCTGTAATCGCAGAAAGGACCAGCTATGAATGAAATTCTGCATTATAATGCTTCTATGAATGTTATAAAATCTATTTTAACAAGTTCGTAAACATTTCTTGCCAAACATTGGAAATAAACGAAAACTTCTGATGGTTCTCGGTGAATCAACATTTCATTATAATGCAACGAATCATGCCTCACTTTTTATATGTAAAAGTTTTCTCGGAAACTGTGTAATATGTGTTTCAGTATGTCAGATTTACAAGATATATGGAAGTGATAAATTATTCATTCTCTTGTTTGGTAAACATGGTCTCGAAACTGAAGATATGCGCAGTCGATGCCAGCCGGTCGAAGATCAGCCGTGTACGTTAGTGATGACTATTGCACGTTATATCTCTTGTTGTTACAAGGTTCCAGAATAATAACTGAAAAGTGCTAGATCACAACAGTTGCTTTAGTCCTGGATGGATTTTTTTTTTTTTTTTGAAATAATTAGTTATTACTATCTCAAATGCTAGAAAAAAATAGATAATTTATTTTAATTCAATCAGAAGATTACAACCATTCATTTTTTGTTGTTTTTTAACACAAAATTATTCAAACATTACGACAATATTTGATTCCATGCTCACTTGTTGTGAAGATAAAAGCATGGAAAACACTTTTTATACTTCAGAGGCTAACGCATGCCACAGTTTTCCAAACAACCAACGACATTTTATTCTGCCTTTAGGTTTTATTTATTTGTAATTAATTCTTACCTTCATCTTCATTAGTAGTATTATTTGCTATACCTCTTTTTTTTTTCTTTTTCTCTTTTTGCTATTAATTTTTCTTTTTTTTTTCCAAACTAAATGACTTTTTTCTTGTTGAGATGGAATACTATGGGTTATTTTCAGCTTTCTTTATTTTGAAGTCAATGTTTTCACCACAAATGACGCAAATAGCATTTCGATAATTAATGCAAAGTAAGGGTCAAAACTGGGTTACATCTCCCTCTTGCATTAAAACCAATACGCCTACTATAAATATTCGCTGAAGAAAACTGTTGTAGAATTATAAGATGTATATTTTTTAAATGCAACACATTTTTCAGCATTCCACTATTCTCTTTTAATAGAATTCTGACACTATTTTTAGCAATTCCCACTCCGCGAAAACTCGTGCATAACGGAACAAATCTTCTTCAAAATATATTCTTGAATTATTTTCATTTCATCATTATCTGTAGTTATGGGTAGGGTTGAATAAATACATATTTATTCTTGCTCCTCGGAGATTGTAATATTCATTAAGATTTTATCAGTTTATAAAAAGGTTTATAGAGATGAAAATCTCATTTTTGGCACTTAAGATATCTGAATAATTGAAAGAATCATTTGTTTATCTTCTTTGCAATCTAAATCAGTTTGAATCGTGCGCTATTTTTGAAAGAAAAATTCCATTAAGATGATGCAGCTCTTTTTGATAATGTGTAAAGATTACAATATTTACTGAATACATCATCACTAGTTTCTCTTTTTACGTCTTTGATTTTTTCTTTATTTCCTCAGATAACGCTTAGAAAATGAACTTCGGATGGTTATTTTTTACATCTCGTAAATTAAAACTCAAAATATTCCCTTTAATTAAAAAAAAACATCGATCAATTTAAACACATTAATTGCATAGTTTTTAATTCTTTAATACATAACCGAAATTTGTGGTGATTAAGATTTCCGTGTGCAAAATTTGTTTTAATTTTCACAAAACTTGAGTCGGCATTGATAGATCAATTGCAAAACATTTACTTCAGAACGAAAAAAATCAAGCAAACCATATTATCTATGGGAAATAGTTGGTTTGTAAAAGAAACGGTAAGACGCGCGAGGTGATACAATTACTCCATTAGCTGTTGTAACGTGTATCAGCAAACTAAAAATGCTTGAAATACTTTCAAACTACAAGGAAAAAATACATGACTGTACCGAACTGAACTACTGTTAAAAGAGGAATCAACTGATGGCCCGTTTTCAAGGAATTCTTGGAGAGCTCAGGGGTATAAACATGATTTCACAGTCCATCCCCCTATGTCAAGTACATTAAATATGAGATTTTTCTAACTACAAGTAATGTATATTATCAGCAATATATCGTTCCAGTCAAAAGTTTTATATTCTAAGAGCCTCAAATGGAAAATTCATGTCTTAAACTTTATTGTTTTTTTTTCAAACGGGGCTGCGTTTTGGCTACTAACCATTTGCAAATCTAGTGCATTTCCGAAAACCGGCAAACTTTTTTTTTGTGGCATTATTGCCGGCAGGTGCTACTTCCACGAGAACTTTGATGCATCGTTTCAACACGAGACAGAGGCACCCGAGTTCTTTTTGCTGTGGATTCTATTTCTAGGATCCACTAGGATTTCAATTTTGACACGATATACTCAATTCTAAACGAGTACTCGAGTGATATTTTATATATCGCATAATCATACGGCATTGACGATTTGTGTCGATGCTCGACACAAATGTCGATTTTCTCCATCTTGAAAATCCACCGACTAGAGCCGGGTTTGATCCTATGCCTTTGGACGTAAGAGACCAGCGTCTTAACTATAGTTGTCAACGCATGTTTCATACTTTACAGTTAAGTATGAAGGGTATTAAAAATAAAAGTTTTGCCACAAAATAAACGAATAAATTATTTTGTTAACAATAAAAACATATTTCACTGACATACAGTTGAAGGAGCAAGTGGATAAAGGTGATTTGTGACAAGTTTTTAAATTTCTAGAAAAGCTTTCAAAAAAAAATGTGTGTCATTTTTTGATGAATTTTTCTCAATGGGTGAAACCGTGTCATATTCTTAGTTACCAACCATTTCTGTGACTAAGGGGAGATGATACTGATGGCCTTGTCACTTTCATTAATGGTAAAAAGTAAGTTTAAACAATTGTCACACATCACCTTTATCCTCTTTCCCTTTCAGTTATATAGTTAATTCAAGCCACGATGCGCTAGGCTCAGTTCGTAACTCAAAAGACTAAATGAAAAACTATATATCTAAATTGAACTCATTGTATACTGTTCTTAACGAGTGTTTTTTAGAAAACTTTCAGGCCTCTAAATACAATTATTACATGAAACTGCGTCACACATCTCTCTCAAAACTTCGTTATAACTAAACAAAAATAAAAACACTGTCGAACTAGCTCAAGCTGAAATCTTCTCTCAATTAAATCACAGGTTACTCGGTTTGCGATCTGAAAAGATGCAGTCGCAGGCTAATGCAATTAAACATTATTTTTCCCCCTTTCTTGCGGATGTTTTGAATCAGACCGTGCAAAAATACTTAAGAAAAAGTCCAGAACACCCCGCTATGAACAAAATCGTTGTTTAATTCCCTTAACATAATTATCGAGTCACGAACCATGGAATAAACCTTCCACTCAGAAAGAAAGTAGCTAGAATGAAGCACGGAGGATTGTCCCTGAGGACGTAAGGAAAAGTGTTTGCACCAGCACAAAACACTGTTACCCCCTTTCTTTAATTACCCACCATCGCTTCACGTAAGACTTTAACACATCTTTTCACTATTTCTTTCGCCTTATTAGTATAAAGCTTTTTTTTCCTCTCTTCGTTGCTTAATCTTTAGAAAGAAGTGTTACCGAAGTGGTCTTAAGTTATATTTAATTCAACTGCATTTCTGCCAAGAAAGAATAAACACTAGGGGGCTAAGCTAAAAGGTTTTACTTAACAGAAAGTAATGTATAAATGAGTATAAAGCACAAAAAGCATATAAAAATAGATTATGTATTGTTGAGGGACACTGCTTACTTTGCAACTGTTCTTATTTTATAAGATCAGGGAGTAAATATTTTGTCAATCTATTCATCTATCTGCTTATCTATCTACTTTTCTGTCTTAGTATATATCTTACTCTAAATATATATGACTTACGTATCAATTCCAACGCAACTACAGATTTGGCGGTTTATTTGGGGTTCTTTTTTTTTACAGTTGCTGGCGTACGGAATTATCTAAAACCGACAAAAAAACAAAAAGCCTGCAAAATTTTTTTGACTGCAAATTCTGCAGCTGTTAGTACGGAATTATCTAAAACCGACAAAAAAAACAAAAAGCCTGCAAAATTTTTTTGACTGCAAATTCTGCAGCTGTTAGTCTGTATATATATGTTATAATGCAGTTTTTGTAAAATAGTGACGAATGAGTTCGGCGTATTGTTTTTGAAGTCCTAGTGACTCTTCATACAAAAATCAATTCTAATGATTGTTCTGACTAAGACACCGGTTTAATGATTGTTTTGGAAAACTTCTGCATACACAAACAGATATATTTTAAATAAATAGTTCTGTAGAGTTTCATGATCCACGAAAGAAACACTAGTAAGAAAAATATGGAAAGCACATTTTATCTTCCGCCATCGAAAATCAATGCCTCAGACTTCTCGTTTCGTACCACCCTTTATTTATTTCATATTTCATGCACATATGGGCTCAGAAAAACATACGTATGTCGCGTTTTATATGTATATATATATATATATAATCAGCTCTGGTGGGCATGATAAAACTGGTGTAACCCCACAATGTCGTTACAAGTCAACATGACCTACCAAATTGTGAGCCTTAATATCTGCCATTTTTCTTCCATGACCGTTATTTTCGCAACTGTTCGTTCTCGAAGAGATATTCAAGTTCATAATTTTGCTGTCCCGTGCAGAATTTGAGATCGGACAGTATCGCCCTTTCATTTAGATTGACTCGTTGTTATTCTACTGAATTATCTTTATCTCCAAAATATGTTATTTACAGAAAGTGTAAAGTTATGTTAGTCACAAAACGCTGCGTTGCGTATTTCGGTAAATACTGGTCTTACTTATGTCAAATTTTTTTGTTCGAATTGTTTTCTATGCTCTGGATTTCCCTGAAGATAAGTTAAAGGACCTATGATCCAAATAAAAAGTTACAATTCATATTTTTTGACTTTTTTTTTGTGCTTCAAAATTTTATTACCTTAACTTCACACCTTATTTTGAGCATTTTTTTTCCTTTGGAGGTATGCATTTAGAACGAACAATTGCGAAAATAAGTCCTACACGTTAAAACAGAACAACTGTACTTTTGACTTTTGATGCTCATATATATGTATACTGCATATACTCTTCGCAAGAAAAAAAAAAAAAAAGATTAAAGATTGTACAATTTTCCTCGAAACCTACTTATAGCTGAAAATCAAAAGTGAATACAAAAAAACAGTAAATGAAATATTATAAGAACACAATAGATTTTTTTTTAAACTGGGCACTAGTTTTTCATTCTTTATTTATTTATTTCTGATGTCTAATCAATTTTGTGTTGTATTTTAGATAAAAAAAAAACACATTAAAAGGATTTCGTATGTATTTTTTTATATTCTTGTATTTTTATTTTGTGTAAAGTAGTTCAAACCTAAAACGTGGAACCAAAAACTTTTTTCGTGACCTTTAGATCTGAGGCTTTTTGATCGTTTGCCAAAAATCAACTAGCTCATATTCAGATCCAAAACTGCTACCTTATAGGTTTTATTGCTTCTTTTCATCACTGAATCTCAAATTTTCTCTGTTCTTTACGTGAGATAACTGCAGATCAAGTCCTGTTCTTTAAATATATACATTTCTGAGCTTTAGTCGTTATGGTGCATTGAAAAAAAAATATGTATGCAGAGTGAGACCTCACTATGTGCTAAAAATTAACCACGCATCAATGCAGTTCACGGCAACGAGACTTTGTTTTTATTATTATGACCAGTGTATCTTATCAGGGTATTGGCGTGACTTACAATTCATACCAGTAGAAAATAAAAGTAAAGGAAGCAAAAAATAATTCTAAGAAAAGAAAATCAAACTTTCTTAATAATTTTATGTCTTTTTTTTTCGGAGCGTATTATAATTATTATTATTATTTATTTAATTTTTTGCTTATTTATTTATTTATTTATTTTTTTTTGACATGAAGAAGGCTCTTCTCACCCCTCCCCCCGTTATGATTCCTTTTTCCGATGAAACGTGTTTATTTAATCAGACGTTTTATTATTGAAGCTATATATATATATATATATATATATATATATATATATATATATATATATATATATATATATATATACTGGCGGGAAAAAAAATCCCAACACCAAGAAAAAAATTCTGTAGAGTAATGAAATTTGGGTAATGCAATTGTCTAGTTAATATGTTTAATTGATTAAATGTACAAGATCACTGGCTAATTTAAGCTCAAGAAAATGCTGTGCAAATGTGAAATTATGTTAATTTAGTAGAGGGTGTAACCTCCAGAATTTTGAAGACAAGCCTGCAAGCGTGCATACATTATGTAATACAGGTGCCGAATGTCACTTTGTATTATGGAGTTCTATGCTTGTTGCACTTGTGTCAATACTAGGACCGTCATTGCTGACTGTGGATGATGCTCGAGGTGCCGTCACATGATATCCCATAGTTATCAATTGGAGACAGACCTGGTGATTTTTCAGGTCATGGTAACATGTCTGCACTCTGTAGAGTACATTGCGTTACAGCAGCGATGTGAGGACGAGCGTTATCCTGTTGGAAAAGGCCTCCTTGAATGCTACTCATGAAGGGCTGTACTACTGGTTAAATTACCAGACTCACGACAAATTTTCAGTCAGTGAGTTTGGGATAACCACAAGAATCCTCCTGCAATCGTAGGAAATTGCTCCAGAGACCATAACTCCAGGTGTGGGTCTCGTGGGTCTAGGCCGTAGACCGCTTGGATGCAGGCAGTCCCTGGCCTCTTTCTGACCAATATACAGCCACCACTGGCACTAAGGCAGAATCTGTTTTCATCAAAAATTACAACAGATCTCCACTCCGACCTCCAGGGAGCTCTGTCGTGGCACTACTGCCGTCGGAAAAAGCAATGGTTTGCAGTCAATGGAATACTGGCTGCAGGCTGCCTGACTCGGAGCTGTCCTTGGAGTTAACAGTTTCTTACCGTTTCTTGGGTCACGACGGTACCAACTGCAGCTCGAATGTCAGCCGTAGATGCAGTACGATGCGCCACAGCCGTACGCAAGATTCGGCGATCTTCCTTCTCAGTCAGGCCGGAACTCGATCTTCTTGAGGTAGTACCATCCCTTGCCCATAGCTTGCAATAATCATGCATGGTGGAAACATTCCCACCCAAGTCTTTCTACAATATCACGAAATGAAAATCCACCTTCTCGTAGCCAAATTGTACGACCTCGTTTAAACTCGGTGAGCTGTTGATAATGGTTCCTTTGTCTTCTTAAAGGCATTCCTAGCTAACATGAACGCAATTCGTCAAATTTCACGGAAAAATAATACACGAGTGACACAAAAAATACGAGCTTCACAACACGCTTTTAAAACAAGCCTTATTTGCATGTTCTGAGCAACGCCAGCTATGCCACACTTATGCGCGGAACGCGAAATTTCAATCGATGTCATCTTTCAGTTGTATAAACACGCCTACCTAATTTCGTTTATCTAACACAAGTATTTCTTGGTGTTGGGATTTTTTTTCCTCCAGTGTGCTGGTAACGAATTAACTGTTAAAATTCGAGGCGCTTTATTTTTACACAAAAAAAAAAAAAAAAAGAGCTACGAACGAATTTAAACATTTTCTTTTTGGAAAACGATTAAAGAATATTTTTTCTGAAAAAATATATTAGCTCATTTTTTAAAAGGTGTTCTATTATTTGTTTATTTTTTTTTTATCTTTATCGATGTCATCAAACAAGAAAACTATATTTTGCTTTTAGAGATCGACTTTAAATGCTAAAAGGTATTTTGACATTATTGCAGTCTTAACTAACGAAAAGAATACTGAAATAATATTGCTAGGAAGTCGATGTTAGTATACGGGACAATAGACTGGTTTTGTTCTTGTTAAGTTTTAGATTTTCAAACGATACAATGTGCGTAAATACGAATTAAAAGTTGAAAGCAAACTCACCTAATCATAAAATAATTATGTGTTTATACGTAGTAATGGTACTTAGTACGTGCTGTCTTTCAGTGAAATATGCTCAAATATCAGCAAGAAAATATTTCAGAACAGAGTGCACATTGCACAGCACATTTGTGATCCCTAGATGCTACTAAATAATCTAGGGATCATAATTATTAGTTATTTTGGTAAATAAGTGCATCATCTTTGCTTTAAACATATTTTTCGAATTCGTGCTTATTTCGAGTCTGAAAAAATATTTCCTTCAAAATTTAACTCCCTGAAATAACATTGTTTTACAAGCAGTGTAAAAAGGATATATAATTTGGATGTAAGAAAAAATCTGAAGTAGAAAAACAAATGAAAAAATCCAATTACAGTTTTTGAAGCAGAAAAGAATTTATAACAAAATAAAAGTTTGTTGAAAAGGTAAATTTTATTTTGTCGCAACCATTAACAAACCATTACATGAATAGACAGTGAAGTACAAAGCAAAAAAAAAAAAAATCAACTTTAATACAAAATAAAAAAAAAAAAAAACATAATTGAGTTAATTCGTGTGCAAGAATGGGGTTAATGAAAAAGTCATCAATCGACAGTCGATGCGGAAAACGGTAATCTTTGCAGAGGGCATAATGAATCGGATAGATGTGGTCGATGTTGGAGACTGAAGACCCTGAGCAAACACGGCAGCCATTTTGTATCCCAGATAATCAATCATTGATCTTATAAAGTATTTATTTATTTATTTTTTTTAATTCCGGTAAAACATATGCATACCATTGATAGTTACCTCAAAAAGGTTCATTTTTTTTATTCTTACGCTTAGCGAATTTTTTCTTTTTTGAACTGGTGATGAGATATTTTTAAAAGTGAAACAAAAAAGCTTGATGGAAAATAAAACTTTCGTGTTTACTTGAAACAAATAACGATTTTTTTACTTAATTTAAGATGTTTTTTACTGATGGAAGTAGCTAAGAAACAAGTATGAGGCAATGTTAGAAACCTGACAATTAAAAAAATATATTTATTATCCAAAATGTTTGTTATTAGAAAATTGCATGTCTGCAATGTGCAAAGATTCAAAAAATGTTTTAGCCCTGTGACAAGTGTAACAATTAGTCTATGATTTTCCAAATGCTTGACTTGAAATTTAAATTTTTAACTTTCGAACACAAAATTCATTCCTAATTAGAACAACTGTGAAGCTTGACTGGTTAAAAGCTTCAGAAATATATTGCTGTTGTTTCAGAAAACACTCGAGTATCCGATCTCGAGTCGACACATCTACCCGTTATACAACTCTACAATTTGCTTTATCGTGTCCAAATATGGCGTCCAACTGATTCCACACTGAACAAGCTACAGTCGATGTTTCCTCTGAAATGGCTGTGATCGATGCGATCAAGTAGGGGAGCTGATGGTTAAAAAGAAAACCATTTTACTGAAAGCCAAGGCAAGATGTTGTCTGCACTCCAATGAATACGGTTTTTCTTTCGCTATGGTTATAGTTTATTCTAGTATTTGGGCTTTTGAACTGGTTGCTGCTTTGCTCGTCTTTGTAATTGTTTCTTTAATTAAAGATTACATGTTGGTTATTTATTTGGAAAAGAAGACTAAGAATATTTTGACAATATTGGTTATTACATAAGACGCGATATTAAAATAAAACACCTCAAGTAATGAATGCGCATTTGACATTGATTTTACCCTTTAATACTTTCAACTTTTATAAGTAAATATAGAAAGAAATTGTTTACGTAACATTTATTCAGTTTAAATCGAAAACTTTTCTGGAAAATTCGTTTAGCCGTTTTAAAGAATTACATATTGTATTATTGCATTTATTGAGATGGTTTACCTTTTGATTATAATCTAGTAAGTTATACTGAATAAGATAATACTTTGTATATTATCGTATTTATATCATTTGATAAGTGATGATTTTGATCTTTTGAAAATATTTGAGACTTTAAAAAACAGTTGACCCTATCAGCTTTTTCCAAATAAAAGATCACTTTAATGTTATCGATGGAAGTTAAAACCCAAATTCATGAAAATGCTTTACAAATATATGTCAAATAATGCTGGATGGTTATAATAAACTAGTTAAACAAATTAAATATGCAATCTCCTCAATCCTATCAGAGATTTTAAGTACTTTAAATTAAATAAAATTAGTACGAAAAATATAGAAAAATAATTCATTTTATTGCCGAATCTTTATTATGATTTTTTTCAATCCATCTTTCATAACATTTTGCTTTTTTTACATTGATAACATAGAATTATTTGGCTGCATGTATGAGTGAAATAAGGTAGAATGTAATCTCCATAACATTCGTAAAAGATGTTGAACTATGTCTTTAAAAAAAGCTCATGAAGAGCATACTTGAATAACATCACTTTGGTTTGCAATGGGAATAATATAGCAATCAGGGGTTAGACAGAGTAAAAGAATACATAAAACTCAGGGTTTGCGAAATCAATGGTACATAATATATATCACGAATTCATTCATTAATTCATCTGCGATGAAAAAAGTGACGATTCGTTTTGATATTTTCTTGTTTTAAATCATATTGACAGTTGTTTCTAAATAATACCGTGCGTCATTTAATAATTAGGTTAAATAATATCGAATCATTTAACATAATTTTTAATACAATATTTCCCAACCTTTTTGAGCTGATCGCCCCCTTCAAGACGCTGACTGACACTTATCGCACCCCCCCCCCCTTCCTCTAAAAAACAATAAGTTGACCCAATTGAACATCGATATCATTAAAAATATAAGCACCTAATTTTAATTTGAAGTGAAATGTACTCAATAAAGCAATTATAACCAATTACTTCTAAACTTAAAATACCTTTATTCTTTTTTCCTTTCACAAAGTGAACTGATATATAACTGAAGCATTTGAAGGGGAATATTATTTTCTTTCCTATACTTGACTCTGGGGGAACTAAAATCGTTGAAACTAAACATTTGAATTAAAACAAATTGAAAATTTTTAAAATTAGCAATAAATGACAAAATACTTCCTTCGGTTCATCCTAGGTGCAAGGAGGAAGCTCTTGAACTTTAATTTTAAGTTCAATTAGTTTTATTCGAATTCAAAAAGCGCAAAAATACATTAAAGGTTTTTAATTAATTTCTGCGTTAATTAATGTCATCAGAAGACGCCACCTAGCTTAAGACACTCCGATCAACTCTGAACAACCGGTTTCGTACATGTTTACAATTTCAGTTTTCGCTAGTTTTATTTCTACTGTTTTTTCTCTTCTAAATACCCATCGTCCTTTAAGAATTTACCGCCCTTCAGGAGCAATCGCCTCTATACTGGGAAACACTTGTTTAATAGTTGATCTACTTAAAATGTTAAAAAAAATAAATATCCGCCATAGATTCGAAGTAAATTAGTACACGTATGTAATCCTTCTGCACTTTAAAGTAGATTAATTGACTTTCTGTTTCTCCCCCCCCCCCGTTTTTTTATTTATAGGAACTTTGCGATAATTTTTTGTATAAAAAAATGTAGGGGAGAAGCACTTTTTACTTTTCTGGGCCCCCCACAAAAATTATTTCTGTATCCGCCCCTGCTCTGTGCGTAGATAAAATGTGATTATCATTAGCATTATGGTAAACAAGCACAAAATGTGACATGTGAAAAAAGTCATGACACACAACATGCGCCACTAACTTTTTTTCTAACTTTGGCCGATCGCCTCTAGCCAGTTCGCGAACTGGCTGGCTAAAGCCCGAAATCAAGGAAAGATCGGACTTTGGCCGGTCATTTTGAGGCGATATTGGCCATTTCGCGAAGTGGCCGACTTCGGGCTTTGGCCGTAACATATATATATCCTATGTTTATATTTAATCCTAACTATTTATCAATGTTTGAAACAAATTCATGGTATATTAGGTGTTAAAAACTACTCGAGTTGAAATACGTTCACTACACGTTGTATTATAAATATATTTTTAATTTAACAAATGCAGATTTCAATTATATTAGCCGTTGTTTTTGTGTAAACTTCTTAAACAAAGTCTATCTGCTCTTACTACATACTTAAATGTATAAGCCTAAAAATCATTTAAACACGATTTTGTATTTCTATCACATTTTTGATTATTTAGTAATTGATCTATATTTTGTTATTTTTAGCTATATATTTTTTTAATTTATGAAAACCCAGAAAGTTTTGAACATTTTATCATATGAATACATGTACTCCTGATAAAACTGAAAATTTCCAGAGTAAAAAATAAAAAGAACATAAACCACATGTATTTCCTTAGACGAATACTGTTAGTATTCCCAAAAGACGTTTATAATAGGTTGAAAGTATAAATATACTTTCGCAAGGAGGAAACTTCGCTGCATAATCTAAGACATGTTTTATTGAATATCTGCAGAAAATTTGAAACGTATTGATTTTCCTGGAACTCTTTTTCATGTGGATGGCTCCAGAACACATACATCAAGGATAGCGAAATGCGTTTCTTGCAGAACTTCAGGAAAGTGATTCCATTTTTCGAGAGAGTTCTCTGACTCATAAAAAATACAGGAAGGCACACATTTCGTAGAAAATACAAAAAAAGTGCAATTTCTTTCTTGTGCCTTATTTGGCAAGATGGGCGATGTGGGTACAGAATCGATGTCTGAATAATATCACCCGGCGAAATTGTAAAAACGGAACAAATTTATTCCGACTGCATGGAAATATTTCTTGAGACTTCAGTTGGTTACGCTTAGCATTTAAATATTTCTTGTAGAAAGATAAAATGACTAAATAAACACAGTTAACCTAAGTTCGAAACAGACAAAAAAATGGTATAAAAGGTCAAACTGTGCTCATTCTAAACAGATATAGTTATCCAAAATTTTATTCATTATATTTTGTTTCATGGGATTATCTATTATTCATTTTTACTCAATATATAGTCTAACCGTTTTCGTAACAAAATTATGTTTTACGATTTTTTTTCGCTTTATTTTTCAAGTCACTTATAAATGTGAAAACATGTTATTTTTGTATAATGATCTCTTTTTCAAAAATAATATGTCTTAAAATAACTTACGTTTTATGTATTAATGCATATATTTATATTTTCTGAGATAGACTTATTCGTAGTAGATATTTATAATCCTCACTTTAAACCAATTATTAGTGCATTACAAAGTGTTGGTTGGTTCAAACCAACTTAATTTTTGCAGTTACTTAAACATCATATATTTTTTTAAATAACATAGATATTATTATTGTTGGCAATTAAAGCTGAGTCATTTTTCCTATCTTATGTACAAAACAAAAATACGTCATGTTACAAGTAAATGCTGTAAGATATTATTGGTTTTAAAATATAATTTTAATAAAAATTTAGTGTCGTTAGATAGCTATACAAAATACGAATAAAGAATAACCTCAACAGTGGAGTATTTCAACATAATAAGCTGTCGACGTCCACGTTGAACAGCAGTTTATATTTATGTAGTTAGGGTAGACTTACCAGCGAAAGAACTTTTCTAGTGAATGACTTTTTTTTAAATCGTATTTCTTTTTAACTCGGTTTTGTAACATTTTTCTTAGGTCAATCGGTAGAAGTAACGTCTTTATACACATTGACAGAAAAAACATGTCCAGAACTGTTGTGTTAGTCCATTAGTAAATGGGTTTATTCACTTGATTTAGGCACTTTTTTTCATTTCAACACCATATAAAACCTGCAGTAGAAACATAAAAGTTCTCCATTTTTTTAATGATTACACATATCATCTAAAGTGTCTTTACTATCAAGCGGCAAAAATACGACAATTTGTAAGAGCACTATAAATTTTTGATATTGAAAATTTGCTTAGTTGTTCATTCACCGGTTGATCCACACTATGCATGAAATCGTGTTTTTGAAAGTCTAGTGACGCTTGTGCCACTCAAACACTGGCTTTATTACTGTTAAGTGGTATCAGGAAAATCTTACTTGGTGGAAAACGCATTAAATTTGGATGTGAAAAACCGAATAACGTGATCAGAAGCGACATCCTGAATTAGGACTGAGCATTCCCTGTGTGTGTTTGCAAAGCAAAGACTGCTGAAATCTTTGGCCGCCGAAAAAACACAGAAACAATGAATTGAAATTTCCAGAAGAAAGCAGTATTCAACGTTATATGATGCCCATTGATCTCCACCTGAAATTCAGGTGCAGGATAAAAGAACCATAGCTCTGATTCGTATACTAAATACTTCTGACTTAAACATAGTACTCCAAAATTGTATTTAAGCAGAAGATCTTATTCCACTTTGTAAAATGCTATTTCCACGGTTTAGTTTTCCATTTTGATAACGATTCTCTTCAGTTAACTATACTTTTCTGCAATTTATTTAAATCATTTCATCTAAACAATGAAATTCTGTACCTGAGCTTAAAAAAGATTTAAAAGTAGTTGTAAATGTAATGTAAATATAAACAAAAAATAAAAGGACATACATTTACATGCTAATAAACTGTTTAATATAATTTATGCAAGTCTTTAATTCTCATTTAGTCGCAAATTTAAGTCTTTATTTTTTATTTATTTATTTATTTATTTATTTATTTATCCCATCTTGCTCTGAGTAATACATTGACAATTACTTTTTTCATAAATAATTTAACTATGAAACCAATATAGTAGCAAGAAATAATGATTCGACTGATCAAGAAGTACGCATTTTTCGAGAATCAATCCCTAAAGACCCATTCATATGTTTTCCATGTTTCTAGAATCGAAATATTAGAGCTCCAAATGTTGCACATCACGCAATTGGGAATATTATGTGCAATTTAATACCACATTTGCTACTGTTTCATTTGGAAAATGGTTTTCAGTTACATCTGTACATTAATTTTTGTTCATATTAGATACATTGATCATTATTGTATAACTTCACGCACGAAATGATAAGTTATTAATGAACAGTGAGTGTTATGTTTTGGGATATCAATGAAGTATCATTATTTTATTACTTTCAACGATTCATTATGTAATTCTAGATGCAATGCATTTTTAAGTTTTGTTTTATTAAAGTGTTTTTGAGGTCATTTCTAACTGATAATGCTGCATTATAAGTTATTTTGGATTAGGTTGGGTTCAGGGGACCAGGTAAACCCCATCTTTGCTATGATAAATTCATCAACTTTATGTACCTTTTTTTTTTCGGAAATGGTGAAAGATAGAGCTAAGAAATTTTTATACATGTTAGAATATTTTTTGGTGTGACAGCAGAAACTTTGTTTCCTGGCTTAATCCACTATAGTTGTTCTAATCAGAACGTTTTTAAAATTTATCTTTCTCTTGTCACTTAAACAGATCCATACAGAGTATGTAAACCAGAAGTTTCTACTTGTGTGTCTACAATTGTACTTAATTAGATAGTAGCTAACAATTATTTTCAATTTAGAAGTGCAATCACGTACTAAAATGCTCGTATTTAAAATAGGAAAAAAATAAGAAAAAATTTTTAAATTAACTTTACTTCTTCAGATACAATGTTTCCTTAAATTAAGATACGTGCAGAATTCAGTAGAATTGGAAATTGCAATATCAAAGTTCAACATCATTTAATATTTTTATGAGATACATATACATCAGAGACTTATTCTTGCCTATACATATTTATTAGGAAAACAATAAGCAAGTTCCAACGTAACAAAATACGGAATGTCAATCTTGTGCATGTGTACATGAATTCAGTACTTTAGCTGTTCAATTCAAACTTTTAAGTAAAAAAAGGAAATTAAATTTAGTAAAACTTAAATTTTAAAAATAAGTTTTTGCTTTTCCCATCTATCCTAATAACGTAAAAGAAAATTGTAACCATTATTTGGCATTTTGAAACTAAACGAAAAGTAAATAAATGAAATAAAGCATAAATAACAAAAAATAATTTACTACTTTATCATAAATCTATATTTTTATCATAGAACTGTCACCATGTTAAAAAATTCTTTTTCAACAAGAGTAATTAAAATCAAGATTGACGAGACTAATTTCACTACCGCAAATAAAAATAAGTAAATGCAATTTACTGTTTTTGCTTAGTTAAGTTTTTTTTCAGCTTTTTTTAAGAATTTGTTTCTTTTAAAGTTAGATAAAAACTATCCATCTAAAAACGTCGAATGCCTCATATAATGTAAGTTTTAAAGACAAAACTTTAAAACTTTTTATGCAATGATTGATTGTGTCTTTTAACGACCTTCGGAGACTCAATTTTTAAATAAATTGCTTTCAGTCTTTGAAGTAAAGAGCTCAATTTTTGGATTCATCTTATTCGCGGAATTAATTTTCATTGCAATAAAAAATGCTGCTGAAAAATACTGTTTTAGGTTAAAAAAAATATTTTTTCAAACAAATTCGAAAAACAAATATTGTTTGCATTGTTTAAAACTGTTTGGCAATACTCTGCGAATTTAAAATTAACTGTTATAAGTGACAAAAAAAAAAAAAAAAAAAAAGTTTGTTTATAACAAAAAAATGCATAAATAAAAAACACATTTTTTCACCATTTGCTTTACATATTCTTGTATTTTTAGTTAAGAATACGTTATCAAAACTGATAATTTAGCAGTACTATAAAATTAATTAAAGATAGTAAACGTTTATTAACATCGGCTTTTGCCAATTTTCATTTCTGCTGTATCAATTAATTCATAAAAATATCGCTTTCACTTAACCTTTGAATGGCATCAAATCCCATTTGAGGTTCACCTGGCTCCACTCGCTGAAGCTCTTCCTGAGTGGTGGCGTCGTACATATGTAGCAGAATCGACTTTATTTATTTCTGTTCCATTTGACTTTGGACAATCTTTTTTCGACATAAGTATCATCTAACACACATCATCCAGTATCCAGCATACAATCTTCCGTATCCGGTTCCTTATTTGATGTTTGATGTCATGAATTCAAATTATAATTTTCGAATGATAATTGCGATAGGAACTTTTGTTAGCGAACAAAAAATCCAGCAAGTAGGGTCCTGCCGCAATTCACCATTACGAAAAACCTATTTTGAATTCATCACATAAGAATTCAAGTCGATGCCAGAGGCTCAATGTTTAGAGCTGGTTGTTTATATGTTATTTGCTGAATGTTTATTTTATATTTATTTATTTACGGCTTAATGTATAACAGTTTCAAAAATAATTTTAAACTGATAATTCATTAGATCTGGAGTCAATCTAGAGAGAAATTAAGTCCTTTAATGGAATCTTCACAAAATTCAGAAACTCAAAAGCTGACCCGTTGCATATGGCTGAAAATCAAAGGGCTAATCTTCACAAAAATCCGATATGCAAAAAGATCGGTAATTCCAACCGTAACCATTTTTCACAAAGTAACATGTTAGTTTTCACAAGATTCCAAACTATTTTTCACAAGACTCCAAACTACACAGTAAACGGAAAAAGAAAACTGGACATTCTCAGATTAGCTGTGACTTATAGCCTCCCCCTCCCCGTCTGTGGAATTTTTGTCCCCATTGAATTATTTAATTTATTAGTTAGCAGTATAATTAAATATTTTTTGTAATGAAGATCTTTAATTGATCTTAAATTTATTTATTTTTTAATGATGTGGCAGGCGCACCATTTATTTACACCACAATGCAATAAAAAAATATTTTTCTACTAATGTATACGTTAGTAAATCTCTTTGCGCTCTGAGAAAAACTTCCAAGAAAATGTCAATTTTGTCTCCTGAGTACAATGTCTGCAGTGGTTTTTTTCCCCTTTCCTTTTTTTTTTTTTTTTTTTTTGTATTTTTCTACTTTTATTGCGGTAGCTAAGATGTTTAACTTGCAAAATACTTCTCTTTGGAATAAACAAAGTTAACAACCTTAATCCGTTAGGCTTCTTTTTACCTGTACAAATGAAAACAGTTTATAAAAAAATACATTTAGAGAGCATAGAGCTGAACAAATATTTAAATTAGAATGAAAAAAAACTAATTTAGTGGAAAAAAGGGCAGTTTCTTTAGAAACCATTCTTTTAAAATTAAGATTTAAGCGACGAAGCATGTATCTAAATTTCAGTTGCAAGTATAGTTTTTTCAAAGACTTGTAATTAACTGTAAACTGTTTTAGCGAGATTCCCATGATTAATTAATAAACTAAATTTTTATTTTAGAAGATAAGAAAATGCAATACATCGCATATTCTCCTTATTGTAAAAAACATAAAAAAGGAGATTCATTTACTGTGCCGTTTTAAATTTTATATTTGCATTTTTTAAAAAAATAATTGATAATGGTTAATTTCTTTTGTTGTAAAAGGAATTCTCAAGTTATAACATTTGATATTAATTTTATTTTTACACAAAATAAATATATAAATAAAATTTAAAATAAAATAAATAAAATAAATAAATGAAAAAAAAATCTGAAAACTCATATTAATTTTAAATTTCGGATGCATAAGTTATTGCTTATTTTTTATGCCACATTTTTAGGACAATAATCACAACAGCGACATTATTTCATTGATTTAGCAAGAGATTCATAATATTTATCACAGTAAAAAATGTTTTTACCGTATATTTGGTTTTGTATTAGTGTGTCCCTTTTGCCACGTTTCCGAATACATTTAAATTTTACATACTTTATTAAAATACTTAATAAAATCTCATTTTTTGGATTTTTTAATCAAGATATTTTTCCTCCTCAAGCATTAAAGTTCGCTACTATGACATTTTCGAAAATCAAATAACAAAATCCCAGTTTCTTGGTAATTTTTCAAACAGTGTGAAATATAAATTTTAATTTTGAAAAATAATAACATTTAAGAAACAAGTGTTGTTTTTACCTTGTACGAAAAATATCCTTAAAATAATTTAGTTCTAGTGGAAATAATTTAAATGCTGAAAATAGGTCACAATAGCTAAATTTCTTTAGTCACAGCTGAGGGATCAATAAATTAATTTAAAAGGTTTTTATAGTTGTTCATTGGCATGTTCGATTAGCAGAAAATTTCAAGGACCGCAGAATTAAGTGTTAAGATATTTTGCATAACGGGACTTTCTTTCGTGTTTTTTTTTTTTTTTTTTTGCCATCGAATTCCAACTTGCAAGAGTATTTGCATAAAGGTATCAAAAATTAATTTAGCCAACCAGCCACTGTCAGCTTGTAGTAATGCAGCTTAACTCGTAAAATGAAGGCAAAAGCATTGGATAACAAGCTGTAAGTTACCGCCCTGAATATAAGCTTAATTCTGAACTGTAACGTTTTGCGCATTTTAAAAAATAAATGAAAAGTTGTTTTTCTTTAAAATTCAAAACAAAATTTAAAAGAAAAATAACATTGTATTTTCTGTTAGCAGCTATTAAAACAAAAATTCAAAAAAAAAAAGACCATTGACAAAATGTAATTAAAAGTGTTAATTAGTTAGTTTACTATTTTTGTGCTGCTATTTTTCAAATGTTTGCACGCAGAAAAATTTCAACGATCTACATGTATTATATGTTATTAAAGATACAAACTGTATTAAAATGAAGCAAAAGGCAATTTTGGTACTTCCATCAATATATTTCGGTTGTAAATTTTAACAAGAAAACCTACTTTTACTCAATTTGAAATGAAATTATTAAAATTACCAATGACATTTAACGCTTTTATTTATTTCAGTGGCGTTTTAGTAGCTTGAACTTAATAAGATCTTTAAAAATATAAAAGCTGCTCAAGTAATCATATGCGGAGCAAAATAGTTCATTTGTAGGTTTTGAAATTTAAATGAGTTACAAAAGGCACCTGCAATAATGAAAAGATCTTTTAAAATAGACAAGGGCTTAATGGGCTAGCGATTTTCCCACAAAAAAATAGTCTAATCTGCGGAATATTGCATTATCCGGTGTAAAACAGAATATACTACAACTCTTTTGGTACATTGGAAATGCATTATATTAAGCGGGATATTCTTTTAACCGACACTCTAATAGGCGGGCAATATCCCGCTTATTGTGGTAAAATGGCTGTTCTATTAAACAGGCTGGACTGCATTTTACCATATTTTCGTAATTCAGTTTTAAAGTCAAAGCTGTCTAAGTGCGTGCTATCTTGTTGCTTGAAATTGAACTGCGTGTATTTTTTAAATATTTATAAAGTATTGAATGTCTTTAATCATTCTCTTACTTAAACTAAGCACTAAATTAAGCCCAGAAAGCTGTAGTCAAGCATTTTAGCTTTAAACCCAAGTACCAAGAAAATACGTTAAAATGTGTTAGCTATGAGCTAGTTGTTATCCTTGTTATGATTAACAAAAAGGAATTTTTAATTTATAAAGGTTCATAGATTTATATTTCGCTACATGGTGTGACAACAGACCAAGTAGTTTTGAATAAAACTTTCATTATAGTTCAGAGTCATTCTGATAACCTTTGAACTTCCGTATATAAACTAACATTTTTATTCGTGAAGAGTTTATTAAAGATACATAATGTCACCCATCGAGAAAAATAACTTTAGTTCCCGATAACTGCATATGCGTTCCTTGTGCATCGATGCAATATATTTCTTTATCAAATGTTAGCAGACTCCAAACATGGCCTCAGGGTATTTGTGGATAAACACATTCCACCAGATCTGTCTCTCTAGAGCCAAGGGCAAATAAAACTTTACTTTTGACTGCGAAACTTTATCTCCATTTGACTTAAAAAATCCCATCTTTTATTTATCATTTTTTCTCAGCTTGTGGCAGTTTTCTGCTGTATGAGATTTACACCATTTGTGAGTTATCAAGAAATACAAGAGAGAAAATAAATGTGAATACTAATTTCATTTATTCACTGAAATATTATTTCTTCTACAAGAATACGATTAAAACGTCTGAAAAGGTCATACGATTCTTTTCGATACACTAAATATATATATTTATTAAAAAGCCAAATAGTTACAATCATGGTGAATGAAACTATTTGTTTAAAAACAGTATCATCAGTTGTATCTTAAAAGACAAAGTATTTTTCTCTATAAATAAACAAATTTATTATTGTCGTGCTTCGTTTTTAGAATGGATGTCAAGTTTTTTAAGTTAAATAAATTGGAAAACCATTCAAGAAAATGAAACTTCTAAAGGCTGATGTGCTTTTTGTAAACTAGACTGTTAAAAGACAAGATAATGTTGTTTACCACTAAAGATAATGGAAGGAAATATGATGACCTGTTGCTATTTAAAAGATGATATGCGACCCTTTAATTATTTAAAGTGGGAGTAATAATGTCTTGTATACAAATGAATGTTCTGAAATTAAAACAAAGATAATTACTCTTTCTCCAGAAAAACAGCAAAAGTTATCGTCTGAAGTGCTGAGTATAAAACTTAGTTAATTTAAGAACTGGATTGTATTTTAAAGACACTTGATACCGAGGTAAAATTATGAAAATACAGTCAGTTAATGGTTATTCTCCCTGTTGAAAAAACCACAAGGTCATGCTATTTTTTATAATTAATAATTTTTAATAATTAATACATTATATAATTCAAAATACGAAATCAATTTTGACGCATTTGTACCACAATAGTATCTTTGATCCTGTTGTTATCTCGAAAAACTCTAGAAATTCAGCAAGAACAAAGTTGTGAGCGGTTTGTACAGGGACGTCATTTCAAGTTTTTCCAAAGGGGGCCAAAGGGTCCAAACACAATGCAATTTCACCGGAAAACATCAAAAACCACGCCTACTTATATATAAATACATTGATTTCTCAAAGCCGGGGGGGGGCAATTGACCCCCCCCCCCCTCTAAATGATGGGCCTGGATTTGAAACAACGACAACATAGCTGGTCGATTCCAATGTGGCTAGTCATTGCCGCGGTAAGGATTTTGTGGTTGGAGGCATGTCTTAAAGCTAAAAATTATAGCTTTCAAAAATTCATACCCCTAGCTGCTGTATTTTTTACCAATGTTTTCACCTGTAGTAATTTATAATTTTTGATTTTAAAACTTATTAAACCCAAAATCAATTAGCGTTCCTCGCCTAGCCAAATTTTCATAATAATGCAAAAATGCAGAATTTAAAATACTGCCTAGTCATAGTTAAGACCGATCTACAAACACATGCCGACTGAGCTTTGTTACAACATCCAGATCCTGCAGTTTTGTCCTTGATTTGGGCTCATCAGTCTGGAATTGTCACATCGAGCTTTATTTCTTTCCATTTAAATGGATGTATTTCATGTTTTAAAATTCTTATGTAGCTGTGTTAGTAACTAAAATTTTAATGTTCTTGAATATAAAGTAAATGTTCCAGTGTTTGCTATACGTAACTTTTAATGCTCCGTAGACCAATGTTAAGTAATTTCGCTTACATTATATTTTATTTTTTGTATTTTATTTTTTCAATAACTCTTTCATTTGTCTAATAGATAATGAATTTTAAAACCTAATTTTTTGAAGGCGTTCTGCATCATTTCACACCTAAAAGACAAATATTTTGACGTCAGAGAAAAATAACCCTAAAGCTTCTTGATGATAGGAATAACTGTTTCTTCCTAAAACATCTTCGATTCTGCATTTTTAGACTTTAGAAGGTCTTACGGATCCAATGACTCTGTATAATTAGTCATTATTAGTTTAGTGTGTAAAACATTATTGCTGTTACTCCTCCTATAAATGCAATTTCGTAAAAATATTTTTTGTATAAATAATAATAAAAGCACATTTGAAATCTCAATTTTTCTTTTCAATTAGTTTACAATGCCCTATACCGTGCTACGAACTATTTTTAAGAAAAATCAGGCAGATTTCTCCGATCATACGCGAAAAACAACTAAGCACTCTTTTGACTTTATATTAGACTTTAAAATGCGAGCAGTCTCGTTTTCCGAACAAACCAGAGATTTTCATCAATTTCATTTCTAAAACTTTCACTTTTTCTGATCACCAGGAAAGGCAGAGTTAAAATCGAAAATTGATCCAAGTCATTGATTCCCTTTCTTTCATTTTTCTTTTTGCAAGTTACAAATATTTTCGTTCTCCAAGTAATCATTTCCACCCTTCTTTTTAATTGATAAAATTCTTGCAACACTTTCGGCCGCTCCATTCGCTTCAGGTAATCTTCATTGATCTTCAGAAGCTCCATCACTCATCACTGGAGTTTGCATTCACTGGAGTTGGCGTTCTTTTTCAATTCAGACTATTCAAAAGTTCCCCAAAATTCACCTGAAAATAAAAGAGAATTCGAAAATGGAATTGCTCAAGCTGAATGGAAATGATTTTTGAAAATTACAGCGTAGAAAAATCGATATCTGAACAAATATGAGTTTTGGTTCTTGCCCAGAGGGATACTTACTCACTAGCTGTACAATGTGGAAGGGAATAGGGAAAATATCTTTATTTTCACAGTGGGTTTCAGCTTGTAAGTTTATGCTACAAGTTTCTGCACGAAGTGAAATCCAATTTTTCTGATGAGTTCAAAACAGGATTGGATGTAGTAACATGTTAAAAATGTAGTGTCCCTAACTGAAGTAAAATATCAATTGACCTAATAAAATATGTTGACAGAATGTCTTTTAAATATCACAAAATACCTCAGTATGTAATTTTTCTTAACTTAATATTGCTTTTAAGTTAAGGTAGATTGGGGAAAACGGCATAGTTTTTGACACACACACACACACACACACATATATATATATATATATATATACACTGAAGTGACAAAAGTCATGGGATAGCAATATGCAAATTTTCAGATGGCAGTAGCATCGCATAGAACAGGTATAAATGCGCAGTGCTTTTACAGAGCTTTCATTTCTGTTCAAGTTATTCATGTGAAGAGGTTTTAACGTGATGATGACCGCACGACGTGAATTAACAGACTTTGAACGCGGAATGTTAGTTGGAGCTAGACGCATGGGTCATGCCATTTCGGAAATCGTTAGAGAATTCAACATTCCCAGATCCACTGTGTCAAGAGTGTGCCGAGAGTATGAAATTTCAGGCATAACATCCCACCATGGACAGCGCAGTGGTCGACCGCCTGCACTTAAAGATCGAGACCGGCGACGTCTGCAAAGAGTCGTAAATTCTAACAGACAAGCAACACTGCGTCAAATCACCGTAGAAATCAATGTGGGACGTACAATGGACGTGTCTGCTAGAACTGTGCGGAGAAATTTGGATTTCTTGGGCTATTCCAGCAGAAGACCGACTCGAGTGCCTTTACTGACAGAACGACATCGCTTGCAGCGACTCTCGTGGGCACGTGAGCATATCGGTTGGTCCCTAGATGAATGGAAAACCGTGGCCTGGTCCGATGAGTCACGATTTCAGCTGGTAAGAGCCGATGGTAGGGTTCGAGTGTGGCGCAGACCCCACGAAGCCATGGACCCAAAATGTCAGCAAGGCACTGTTCAAGCTGGTGGTGGCTCCGTAATGGTGTGGGCTGTTTTTTCATGGCATGGACTTGGTCCTCTAGTGCGACTGGACCGAACATTGACTGGAAATGCTTATGTGCAGCTACTTGGAGATCACTTGCAGCCATTCATGGACTTCATGTACCCAAACAACGATGGGATTTTTATGGATGACAATGCGCCATGTCACCGGGCCACAACTGTTCGCAATTGGTTTGAAGAAAATTCTGGACAATTCCAACGAATGATTTGGCCACCTAGATCGCCCGACATGAATCCCATTGAGCATTTATGGGACACCATCGAGAGGTCTGTTCGTGCCCAAAATCCTGCCCCATCAACGCTTTCACAATTATGGACGTCTATCGAGACAGCATGGCTCAATATTCCTGCAGAAGACTTCCAACGACTTGTTGAGTCCATGCCACGTCGAGTTGTTGCACTTCGCTGAGCAAAAGGAGGGCCGACACGATATTAAGAGGTATCCCATGACTTTTGTCACTTCAGTGTATATATATATATATATTACTTTTTTTTATTTATTTATTTATTTTATTTTATTTTATTTATTTATATTTTTTTAAAAGGGCATTGTTTTTTTTTTAAGAAATACAATGTATTCCCACAAGATATGGACTCTTGGGATTCTTAAAAAAAAAGGTTTCGTTTTTTAAAACAATTTTTTACCAGATAAACGAAAATACTTTGTCTTTGCCAAACGAATGTAACACTATTTAGACTACTCATCAGTGCGCTAAAAACTACAAAATCCGATAAAACACCCTTTAAACCTACGTAAATTAGAATTTTTTATGTATACTCTCAATTTGCATGCTCTTTCATTCTAACTCACTGTATATCTATTTTTGTTGCTTGGTGGGGGGGGGGGGGGGGACACGTGATGAGGCATCTTCCCTAAATATACTTTAAAAAAATTATCAGTATCGTAAAGCCAGCTCATTTGGCCTAAGGATAATAATCGTTTTTATGATGTCACGTCCATTGCTTGTATATACAAGAAATATAATACTTTAATTAAACAAAAAACACTTTACAACAGCGTCAATAACTGCATTCCTCCGGTATCTAATTGATCAAACGACTAAAAACCCTCTTTAATGCGCAATCAACAACTATATTTAAAATAAATAATTTAGTTAAATTATGTTTAGAATGCCATAAGAGAGTCGTCTCATATTGAGAGATTATATTAGTTGAAAAAAGCTGTTGAAATTATAGTAGGGCGAAAGTAGTGAAGAACTTACCAAGTGCACCGAGTCAGGTTCCTAATATGTTCTCAAATGTACCCTTAAACTGTTCTCAAGGATGATCCCAAGTTAAAAATTAACAAAAACATCCTTAGCGGGACACATTTGATATAGATTCGGAACACATCCATAACACATTTTAGGGCACATTTAGGGAACTGGAACACTTTTTCTTGACCTTAGAGTTCCAAACGTGGCTGCAACGTATACTGGTAATTATCAGTGTTTTAATTAGTTCACGGGGGTTCATTATTGATCTGATTGTTAAGATCCTCCAAGCCAATACGGGAATTCCACAAAACATCAGTTTCAATTCGTAAAAAAGGCTTGTTGGTTGCATCGGTCTTTTTGAAACTGGTTTTATAGACACAAACCCGTGTTAAAAAAAAAAAAAAAAAAAAAAAAAAAAAAAAAAAAAAAAAAAAAAAAAAAAACCTCTCTCGAAAGCGCTTCTAAGGTAAAGATGCCTTGTTCTAAACACTCCTGAAACTTCATTTCGATAAGAAGGGTAGTTTCTCACCCAAAAGATCTGAAATAGCTTAATGTCTTCTTTTGTGCTGGGCTTTTGTTTGGCTATGGCTGCATGTTGTTGGCCCAGCTCTTGGACCAATTTGGCGAGCATGTGAATTTGCCCACATACATCTTTCGTTGAAATTACTTTATCGTCTCATTACCAAATAAGAAGCTCAGCATTTGCACTACAATTAGTTATTTGCTCTCACGAAAAGCTTGGCTTCGGTAATGCACCAATATATATTTTACTCATTACACCGTTTGCCTACTTGAAAGTTTCCCCGTATTCTTGAATTGATATTGAAGAAATTAATCAGTAACTGACAAGACGCGTTGACCCCAGGAGGTGCATTTACTATCCTGTTCTTTCTCTCTCACATTGCGTCACAGTCGTATTACAACAGTAAGTTTGTTGTATTTTAATGTTAAAACAGTATAAATGGTCACATCATATTTACCGTAGGAATTTGGAATATTAAAACAAAAACACCCATTTACACGGTTACATTTGAGTGAAATGTAACAAAGCATTCCATTTTAATACGAGTGAAAACATTAGTGAAAAAGCGAAAGTCCAAAAACATTAAAAAAGCATACGTAAAAGGACAGTACGCTTAAACTTACGAGCCAAGGGATTAAAAAACAAAAAATACATGTTTGTGATTTTTCACAATGAATTAGTTTAGAATATATTTCTAGGACATAATCGCAAGTAAAAACCTGATGATGAAAATATATTTTTTAACAGATTATTTAATTATTCCAGACCGTTTTGGAGTACTTAAATCCGTTGAAGTTCTTGATTCATCACATACAAAACAAAATCAACAATCATTTTTTCCTTCATTACCTTCAGAACTCTCAGCATTCGATCCATCATGCATTCATAGGTATGCAATTTCTGTCGTCTTTGAGTTATTTCGAAATTAATCATCTGCGTGATTAATTTTCTTGGCGATTGAAAAATCTCTCGAGAGGCCAAATCAACAAAGCGCAAATATTCTCCCATGCAATTCATTTAAATAAATGCGCAAATGCTTCCCTAAACATTTGAAATTCATTAAATCAGGGCACATTTTTGTTTTTTCCCGGTTTATCTGTAAATATTGTAAAGTATCACCTTTGCTGTAATTTTTGTTCCATTTTCTTGAAATTATGATAAAAATTGCAGTTTAAAAGAATGCTGGGAAACGGGAAACAAAATTTAAATAAAAGTTACCTTTGTAATAATACATAATAATGATGGCTGTTTAGAATGGGGACTATTTAAAATGTTTCCAATGATGACTATTTAGAATGTTTAACATTCTTTAAAACTTTTTTTTTTTTTTTTGAAAGAGTGCAGTCAAAAACATGGGGTGAATTACTTTTTCTGAATTTTGACTTATTTTCTATCTCGAAAATAAAATTCTTGAAAGATTCTCAGTCACTGTTTCAATTTTGTTGCTGATGTCATAAGTGGACAAAAAGCTCAAGCAGGCATACAAAAGCCGCCATCTTGTGCCGGATTTTTCATTGTTACGGAGCTGGGATCCCCAGAGATTCAAAGTGGCTGATGCATCGACCTGGCCTTACAACAAAGCATCTTCATCTGAGACGTCATTTATGATTGCACACGTAACTTTATATGTGACGTCAGTTGGATATTAAAACAAATGAATAAATACAAATAAACTATTGGGAAAAATGAAAGTATTTTCTGGCACCATGCTATTATTATTATTTATTATATTTTTTATTTATTTATTTTTCACGTTTGTTTATTTTTTCTTGATTATGCTATCAATACCGGGAACTAAAAGTAATATTTTTGACTGAAGGAATCCCCCCCCCCCTTATTGACGCACCCTGTTTTGATTAACTGCAAGCGTACACTATAAAACAAAGTTGTGTTGTCGCATTATGAAAGCTGTGCATTGTTCTTCGTTGTAGTAAGATTTATCTTTCCTTGAGATGCATGGACCACTTTGTCATAGAATTAATACTAGGACAATAAACTTTTTTTAACCGTACACTGCAAAAATAAAACGTTGTTTTTACAGTATAATCTCCATATATTATTTCTCTAAGACGAATCCTATACCCGGTCGAAACTCGCTCATTTCTTTATCGAATTGCATGGAAATTTATGATTTTGAAGCTTATCCCGCGTGCTATTGACGAAAATTAGACCCACCCTCTGAAAAGTGTCGGTTCGTTTTTTATTCGAACTTCAATTTTTGGGCACAAAATTGACTCTATCTAGCGAAATAATTGTCGTATCGTCTCCATTTTGATTTCATTCGAAAGATTTAAAAAAATGCGTTCTTTAGAACGTTTCTCCGCTAGCGCCGCGTAACGAGAATCTCGAAAATCCACGTTTAAGCGACTTATAAGCGATTGAAGTTTGAAAAAGTTAAATTTTTTGCTCAACTGTTAAAATCGTTACCATTGTTGTTCAAATCAATTTTAAATGCGACATTTCATGCCAAGGCTTAGCTCGGTAAACCGTAATTGTAACTTTTATTGTTTCAAAATACTATGGTGGTTTTGCGATAACGTTAGTATTTAGTTTAGTAGTAGCCTTGGGTATTTGATTTTAATATAGGGTATCACTTTTGTAGTAGTTATAAAAGTGAACGTGTCTTTGATCTCTTTGAAAAGTTGTCAGAACGACGGCAGTAGATGGCGATGTTGTGCAAACGTACAAGATTTTACAATGCCAAGGAACAGGGTACCAACAGGCAGACTAACAGGAAGGTGACTACTACCTAGACAATATTAGACAATTCAACAATGCTTTGGCCTTCGCTTCAGTCAAAGTGGACTCAGTTAACACTCCTGGCAGAGGTCCATATTGTTTTAAACTACATGTTCAGGTGTACCATATGATCGGGAACTTGCAACCTCCGGCAGGGACTACACCAACTTACGCTGGACTTTTCTTTATAGATTTCGACACTGCGCTGCATCTTCGGGCAGATAATGAAGCCAATAAAAATTGTCGTATTAAATTTTAAGTTTAGAGGGTTTTTTTTGTGCGGAATTCCGCACGGGTCGCCTAGTACAGCTTATTTTATACTACTAAACTACAAAATTGCTAATTATACGGTAATAAACTGTAAATTGCTAATTTTACAGTACTAAACCGTAAAATTGCTAATTTTACAGTTTATTACTGTGCAATTTACAGTTTTAAACTGAAACTTCTGCTGCCAGTAGTTTACTGTTATTTTTACATTATACTACAGCTTATTGTATATCGATAAACTGTAAAACTGCTAATTTTACAATAATAAACTGTAAAATTGCTAGTTTTACAGTTTATTACTGTACGTTTTAATTTTGAACTGGAAACTCTGGTTCCAGTATTACACTGTAAAAACAATAGTTTATTGTTTGCAGTATATAGTTTTACTAATGTGTAATGGCTCATCTTCATGACTTGCCATTTTTGAATGTCTATCGAAAATGGATGCTAGTTGGAAGGCTACCATCAAACCTTTTTGAAATTCCTGTCTATATCTCGTTTATACAGGGTGTTTCAGAATTCGACGGCAAAAATTTAAGGGGAGATACTACACACCAGGACAAATAATATGACATAAAAAAGTGGGGTGCAAAATGATTTCCGACGGAGATAGGGGCGGTTAAAGTTTATGGTCAAAAATTTCAAAAAATTATAAAACACGAAAAAATTGATAGATTCTTTCGCCGCTTTCACTCAAAATATTCTTAAAAGATGTTCTTTCTCGAAAAAAATTGATGAAGATTAATTTCAAAAATTGTCGACAGAGGGCGCTTTAGACTTTGGAGCTAAAAACAACTACTTTTTACCGGGTTTTTTTGTCTTTCGTAACAGATTCCAAAAGTTTAAACTCAAACTTAAATTTTGAGCCCAAAATATCAACTTATTTCGGGTATTAAGTAGCGAAAAACTCGGACCAAACGTAAAAAATCGTGTTTTTCTGGTTTGAAACTTGCCATTTCGTGGATTTTTTTTTTTTTTTTTAAGTTTCGAAAGTGTGCATCTGGTTTTATTTTCGCATTATTAGTGTCGCCAGATAATTTTATTATTTTTTTTTACACGAAACGGCAAGTTTCAAACCAGAAAAACACGATTTTTTACGTTTGGTCCGAGTTTTTCGCTACTTAATACCAGAAATAAGTTAATATTTTGGGCTCAAAATTTAAGTTTGAGTTTAAGCTTTTGGAATCTGTTACGAAAATACAAAAAAAAGCCGGTAAAAAGTAGTTGTTTTTAGCTACAAAGTCTAAAGCGCCCTCTGTCGGCAATTTTTTTAATTAATCTTCATCAATTTTTTTCGAGAAAGAACATCTATTGAGAATATTTTTAGTGAAAACGGCGAAAGAATCGATTAATTTTTCCGTGTTTTATAAATTTTTGAAATTTTTGACCCTAAACTTTAACCGCCCCATCTCCGTCGGAAATCATTTTGGACCCCCACTTCTTTATGTCATAATATTTGTCCTGGTGTGTAGTATCTCTCCTTAAATTTTTGCCGTCGAATTCTGAAACACCCTGTATACTATGCAAGGAATAGATACGGTCACACATAGTTCTTGGAAATTCGTAGGTGAATAAATGTAGGTTGCAGCATAAAATTTAAGAAACCGAGTGGTTGAGATTTTACTGATGACACGTAAAAACTCCAAATATCTGGGAAACAACTATCTCGTTAAGAAGTGTCCTGGTCGAAATTTAATGAGCTCAAAACAAAAAGAACAAAAAAGAACAGAAAAGCATACATCAGCAAGACTGTCTACTAAGGCATAAAAGTAACTATTAACAGCAACAAGGGTAACGATAGTAATTCTTATATAAAAGGGTTTTCTCATCCTTTTCTGTTATTATCTGGATCAAAATAAAGGAAACACCTAAGCTTTACCTAACCATGAATATGCAAGTGAAGAAAAGGTCAAAAATAGCCCTGCTTTTAAAGGACGAAACATTTAAGTGTCATTAAAAAGAGATTAACTTTCTAGCAAAGTTTTAAAAAAAATCAATATAAAATCATTGTTTTTATAATTACCTTCAATGTGAACATCTGCTGTAATTCTTAGTATAAAAAAAAAAAAATTATTCTTTTTTTCACAGTGTTTTCGTAAAATTTGCAACTTAAATAATATTTAAAACGCAAGGGAATATAGTAAAAATGCGTATTTTAATTACCCAACTATGCATGCTAAGTTCAATCCAGTTATCAGTTTTCCCACATCCTCTTGTTATCGCTAGTTTATATAATCCTTTCTGTTTTCATGTTTCGTTTTCTTTATTTTTATTTACGTTATTTACAATAAGTAATTTATAAAAATATATTCATTGAGATTAAATTAAATTTAAAACATTTTTAAACATGTTTTTTTTTTTTTTTTTTTTTTTCATCTCAAATTGTTAGTCAGAAGTGTGGACATGCACAAAATTAAAGGAATGTAATTACTGATAAACTCGTTAAAATATGTCCAACCTAAGTTTTAACTTGTTGTTTTTGTACAATAATCGCTACTTTTAAAATCGCAGATTCAGTTTGGGCATTGCAATTTGTGTTTAACTATATTACATACTAGCAAAAATACCCGGCATTGCCTGGCACAGTAATAATATGGAGAAACAATATATGTTCACCTTTGTTTTTTTTTCCTGAACTGAAAGAACTCAAAACACACCGCTTAGACGATTTTTAAAATGTCGCCAAATTTGCGGTAACTGTTTTGGGAGACCTAGGATAGTTTTGCTCCCCTCCCTACTTTATTAAAATACATTAAGTATTATTATATCACTAATTTTTGTCAGAAAGAAATAGTCATCAAATGCTGAGATACTATAGCGGACAATAAAACGACACTAACAGTTTTTGTCCAAAATGATTTTGAAATTAATAGGAAATATTTGACAATTATTTGTGCAAACAAGCAAATTAATAGTAATTTTAGTCTTGCTTAAGGGTTTTGATAATTAGCATGCGGATTACTTTACGTTTTTACAATAACTTTAAAAAGGTTTTTAATGGATACATACGGAATCGGCCAACAAAAGAAAAAAAAAACTAAACTTTGTAAATGTGGGAGTATTATCTTGATGCTAAAGATTTTTTCGCAGTCGAAAAATATCAGACAATAATAGTTTTATTTTGATTACGTCGTGTAAGAAAAAAAGTATCATTACGCAGTCTTTGGCACAAAAACTGGCGTCAGTTGAAAAAATTGCCGAGAATCTTAGTTATTAAAATCTTATTGCAACAAATTTGGCAAGATTCCTGGTCGATTGGATACTAAGTAACTGTCCAATTGTAAGTTCTTTGAGAAAGTTCCCAATCAACACAAGCAAATTTAAGAAATGTCGTTAAGTTGTGTTTAAAGCTCCATCAAATTTTAAAAAAATGAATCGAATAAATTTATTAGTTGCCAATCTCTTCAAGCGATTACGTTACCGATACTCTAAAACACATATTACAAAACTCGTGAAAATAATTGATGCAGTGACCAATCTACTAATAAAGGAATACAATTTATTCTACAAAATAATATTTGCACGTTTCAAAGCACGATAAAAAACGCATTGCTTAAGGGTTAAATATTCTACTTACAAACTAAGACTACAAAATCTTTTAAATACAAATCATGGTAAAAGTTCGTTAGCGAGCGGGCGCGAGCGTTTTCAATGTCTATGTAAAAGCCTGGATATTAACCATGAAGCTGAAAAAAATACTTTTTGATTTGACTTGAGAAAAGCCTTGAACATTTAATGCAAAAAGTGGAAATGCTGCACGCAATTCTAGCTATCAACAGGAGTTGAGATGATGCACTAAATATTGCCTAATAATTATATCCTATGTGTTATTCTGATGCATAAGCTACATAATGGTAAAAGTTTCATTAAAATCCCTTCAGTAGTTTTTGCGTGAAAGAGGAACAAACATCCATCCAAACTTTCGCATTTATAATAGTATTAGAATTGCTTTTCAAATATATAATCCTCTTAATATTTTTAAACATGAGTTGTTGTTGTTGTCTTAATCCAGCTAAAATAGTTTTTCCGAATAAACATTGATTCGGAAAGTGAAATATTTTTAGCTTACTTAAGTACACATGTTAAACTTAAAGTACAAAATACGTAATTGTTTGATCTCAATAAAATAAACTAACAATTAACCCTCTCACGGACATGCACGTAATATCACGGCTTGTTAAATCCCTCTCAAGACGGACATGCACGTAAAAAACTGTCAGAAAAAAAATCTTTCGAAACGGCGCTGGCCGTGAAATTCCATCCTCGCTTCCCCTCTCCTCTCCCGTGGAGAGAGGCGTTACTTGACCACCCCTCTACACGCGGTGCTAACTCCATAAGGACACATGTGACTCCTTTTATTTGTACTTTATTATTGAAGTTGTAAGAGACACTGATGTGAAAATTTACCGAGGAGCCTTTTTAAATACTTCATCACTTCGTTAGGAGCTTAGAAAATATTTAAATATGCAATATGTTATTTATTGGAATTTTTATTAATCACCTGCAGCGTCAAATTATCATTCTATACTTTTATTTTATTTTATTTTATTTCTTAAAGATTATTTTTAGCAAAAATATTTTTTTCAAAAGCAGTCCAGTCTTTTTCGATTATCTCGGGAAAGTAATCGATTAAATGGTGATCTTTATCACACTTTCTATGAGGAAATATTCGGTTCTGGAAGGCGAGGTATTTGTTTTTCGGGGAATGAGCGAAGTTTAAATTAATCAGGCTGGCAGTATGCAAAATAAATCTTTATAAATAGAGTGGTCCGAAAGTGAAGTTCTATTAGTTATGGCTCAATGTTTGATACCCACAAATAGCTTGAAATCTCAAGAATCATAAACATCGGTGGAACACCATCCATTGTAGTGACACACGCTGAAGTTTGCGCCATGTTGTTTAGCAAGAACGGATCCAATAATTTCTCGCGTGGGGGGATAATTATTTCAATTTTTACACCCCGCCCCCTCGTGCGCAAAAAAAAAAGCGGATTATGTTTACATAAAATCCAGTTTTCAGACCCAACACTTCACATCGGCACATGCTCTCAACTCCCCCAGACTTACCCAAATCTTCGAAAACTGTACAGTATAACTTAAAATATTGAAATCATGTGTTAATTAATACCACTGGATTGTTTTAGCCCAAAAATCTTTGTTTATTCATGCTTTTAAATTTGAAACCATTTTCATATCAGAGATGTTACGTCCGTTTTACCACTTTGTTACGTCTGTAACAAATTCATGAATTTTTATCACAAACTCTACAGGAAAAATCCACGCAAACTTTATGGTTTTAGAAAGCTTGAAGTCTCTAGAACACGTATTTAACGTATTAACACGTACTGCCTGTTACGTTCGTAACAGGCAGTTTTTATTTTCTGCAATTGTTTGTAATTAAGCAATCAGCACGCAAATTTAATATAGCATAAGCGTAAAGACCATCAAGTTCAACTACAATAAAAATATTGAAGACTTTCATCAACCCTTCATTTGTTACTTTTTTTTTTTTAATTTTGAAGTACGTTTTCAGTGCGAAAAGCTCAAAAAACCGTTTAAAGGTTTTTAATTAATGTCTTCATTAATTATCCGAAGACACAACCCAGCTAAGAACCTTCTCAATCAACTCCTCTTCGAACAAAAAAAATTTTTTTTTCAAAATCGGTCCATCTGTTTAGGCGCTAGAGTGGCGCAGACTGATACACAGAAACATAGATACACACACACGTCAAACGCATGAATCCCCCATCCTATGTGTGTCGAGGATTAAAAAGTAATTGTTGACGATCTCATTTTACGTAATTATAAATTAATAAAGTTTCTGTATTTGACTGAATATTTAGAAACTGTCGGTTTTGGATCTCATCTGTTACAGCGTATTTTTCAATAGATAAACAATTAGAAATTTCCCATGTGTTTTCATAAAATAATTGATTTCGGACGTCTCTAATATACACTAGGTGGCCAAAAGTATCCGGACACTTTCAAAAATTTACATTTTTAGATATAACTCGAGAAATAAGTGATCAATTGTTCTTTAACTTTAGTCATACAAAATATATTCTTCACCGAACATTTCCAAGTTTAAATTAAATTACCCTTGCATTTGGGGGATGATAAGAAGGGGGGTCGAAAGAAAAACCGCTTTTTGACCATAACTCTTTGAAAATAGCTCGGAATAAGCTATGCATTTCAGTAATTAATTAGCATACTATGTTTAATTACTGTACAAATTCAAATGAACGTACCACTCTTACTTCCGAAGATATGAAACATTTTTTAAAAAACGGCAATTTTATTTGAAGGGTTTTTGCTCATAACATGCAGAGTTTTTGATCAAACCTTATCAAAACTTCAGGAAAGATGGCAAAATACAAGAGAAAGAACATACTAAAACGATTTTTAAAAATATTAAAAATCCGATGAGATATGAACGTTAAAAGGAAATAATTTTGCACGGCGCATGCGCGAAAGACAGAAATTTATAACTACAAAAATATTGTAGCCTGGTGTATACTGCATCTTATAAAAAAAGTTCCAGTTGAATATCGTAAAAATTGAAAAAGATATCAGCGATCTAGTGAGCTGTAATTCATTCATTTGCAGTCAATTCATAAATGGAGAGGGGTTGTTCACAAATAGTGTGGGGACAATCGAGCATATTTTTCAATGTTAAATTGTATACTGTTTAAAAATTTATATTTGGCATAGAAGTCACATTTCGCCCATTCGGCCAAAAAGACCTTATAAGTAGGTGGCCAAAAGTATCCGGAGACCCCCTGAAACGTTGATTTTGAACGATGACGAAATAACCTTTATTTTAAAAATAGCTCTTTGTGGACAGACCCTCACTATGTATGTAATGTCTGCGAATGAATGAAATACAGCTCACTAGACCGCTGATATATTTTTCAATTTTCATGACATTCAACTGGAACTTTTTTTATAAGATGCAGTACATACCAGGCTACAATATTTTTGTAGTTATAAATGTCTGTCGTTCGCGCATGCGCCGTGAATTTTTTTTTCCTTTTAACGTTCATATCTCATCGGATTTTTAATATTTTTAAAAACCGTTTTAGTATGTTCTTTCTCTTGTATTTTGTCATCTTTCCTGAAGTTTTGATAAGGTTTGATCAAAAACTCTGCGTGTTATGAGCAAAAACCCTTCAAATAAAATTGCCGTTTTTTAAAAAATGTTTCATATCTTCGGAAGTAAGAGTGGTGCGTTCATTTGAATTTGTATAGTAATTATACATAGTATGCTAATTAATTACTGAAATGCATAGCTTATTCCGAGCTATTTTCAAAGAGTTATGGTCAAAAAGCGGTTATTCTTTCGACCCCCCTTCTTATCGTCCCCCAAATGCAAGGGTAATTTAATTTCAACTTGGAAATGTTCGGTGAAGCCTATATTTTGTATGACTAAAGTTAAAGAACAATGGATCACTTATTTCTCCAGCTATATGTAAAAATGTGAATTTTTGAAAATGTCCGGATACTTTTGGCCACCTAGTGTATGTTTAGAGCCCTGTTTAAAAGTTATTTTCATGGTATTCAAAGAAGAAAATTATATTTTACTTTTTAGAACAATTTTTAGCTGCATTTGAAGTCTTTGATTTTCCTTTTTCAGAACCTGCCCCACCCCACCCGCTAATTTTTAGATGTAAAACCAGAGTATGTGCATCATTCGTAAGAGTCCCATGTTTTTTTCCTCTTAAATCTTATAAACATTTCATGCTCGAGCACGTGTCACATCACAGATCCTCAGTAAAAAACTTCCCATATCATTTACATGTATTCAAGTGAGAATCAGAAAAGAATTGCATAGTGACAAACAATGAGAGCGGTGAATCCCCAGAAATATAAACATACATTAATATAAGATTCTTAATTTCCTTTTTTTGGGGGGGGGGAGGGGGCTACTGTGGTTCTGCGAAGCCATTAGTATGCAACTTGAAATTCTTTCAAGATTTTCACAATTTCTTTTAGAATAAGAAAGACTTTTTGGACATGAGGCTCGATTGAGCCCGAAACTCTGTTTCTACGCCAAAAGATAAGTGAAATAACTGTGGAGAAAACATCCAAAAAAAAAGGAATTTTTTTTATTATTTAAAAGCTGTAATCCTTATTCTTACACAGATTTTTAAAAATGATATCTTCAAACTAATAGGAAATTTTGCAATATTTTTTGTTGTTCTAATGTTGAGCTTTGAGACTACAGGACTAAACTGTCCTAATGCTGGTACATATTTTTAGGGACCATAGTCTTCTCTCTGATGTAAAATTTAAGCAGGGGCAGTGCAAAGGGGGCAAGGAGGGGCAACTGCTCCTACCTAGATCAGGGCCATGGACCTGTGATTCCCCCCCCCCCCCCCACTTTTTTTCATTGCATGTTGATCATGTGTGCAAGTTTGTATTTAATTATTCGGTAAAATTTGAAAATGCATTCGGGAAGCCCTAATCAGAGCATGTGCTTAATTACAAGACCTTTTTTCAGAACACGCACAACCTGACATCGGATTAGCTTATTAAGACTTTTACAAGGCTAAAACGAAAAAAAAATTTTTTTTTAAAGTTCTAGCCAGTAAAAAATAAATCATGTAAAAATTATTCTCCCCTCCCCCTCATTTAAACTGTTTCCTCTTACAAACATCAACGTGTTCTAAAGAAAATATTTAAGCATATATGCTTACGTAGTTTCTTCCCTTGAAGTATCGCGAAACTGAGTGGGGTGGAGAGCATTCCAGGGTACTGGTTAAATATTTCAGAAATCTGGCAAGAGAGACATAATCATACTTAATTTTCGTTTCAATCACTATTCTGTCTCTGAATGTAAATTGAATAAATATAAATGCGGAAGGTTCTTTGTTGAGACACAGCACTGCGACGCGTTAAATATTTTTATTTTATTATTTTCTTTCATAACCAGAAACACTTGTCCAGACATGGGATCCATTAGTTTAAGTCCATTGCTCGGATTCTGTACCAAAAAATTAGTGAAAAAATTGTGAAATGAAAATAACGTTTTTGATTTTGAAAGGATACTTTTTTGTGTGTGGGGGGGGGGAATACCCCCATGAACCTCTCTCATTGTTCCAAATGTTTCTGAACTTTTAACCTTCGTAAAACAAAAGAACAATTCGTTAACGAATAATATAATTGCTCCCTTCTCCTCCGTAAAACTTAATAAGATGGGGCACTACCTTTAAAAACTGTTGGGTTGGGGTGGGAGGATGGTTTAATTTATATTCAGGTGTCATTTTGCATAAAGGTAAACAAGAAGAGTAAGAGAAGCACTTTCTGTTTTTTTTTTTTTTTTTTTTTTTTTTTTTTGCGCAAATAAAATGTTGACAATTCATAAAAACTCAAAAGCATGTCCCCCCCCCCGCCCTTTTCTTTTGCGTTGACGTAAGACTAGGCCTTTCAAGTCATTAATTGATTGAAAAAAGATAAGTTCTGAACAGAAAAATATACTAATTTTCCAAAGATGTTGCAGCATAAAATGCTGCTGAAAGACAAAAAATTCGGAAAGAATACTTTTTTTGTCAAAATAAGCATTTTATTCTTATCTAAGCCATTTCATTTTGAAGCAATAAAACTGTCTTCTCGTGTTTGAGAGTTACAGAAAAGCCTATTTTTATTGAGGGAAATTGAGGAACAAGGGGAGAAAATTTATATTTTTGTTAAAACTGCATTTTATTCAATACAGAATCGAATGATGGCAACAAAACGAGTGAATAATGACATAATTCTCCTCGAAACCCTTGGTTTACTGCAATATTGCGAATGCTTGTGTGCTATATTTATCTATATAGGTACATGTAATAATTTATTAAGCAGAAAATTGTATTCCCCACGCCCCTCCAAGGATAAATCGTGACTGCCTAATGGGTCAGATTTTCAGATTCCATTTTTTATGTAAACAATTCGGATGATTATTTGACTGGAAATGGTGTACGGATTGAAATAATTATTTTTTCAGCAAATATTCAGAAAAAAAAAATCAATTCAAATGCTGAACATAGTTTGCCCTCCAAATTATTTAGTTTATACATTGCACTCGAGTTTGAATCGACAATAGGTACGTATTTCCTACACGTGGTTATCGCTAAGCACTGTTAGCCCTGGTTACAAAAGAGGGAAGAATGTGGGCGGTGTAGAACCTTCACCTGTCATGTCAGGAAGGACTTCCTGAAGTGACAAGTCCCCTTTCAACTTAAACTCGTTCGGGGGGGACGAATTCACCACTACGAAAATGCGTTGCCGTTTGGAAAGCATACAGTTCAAGTTTTCTCCTGTGCTTAAAAAGCGTTGACTGAAAAATCCTGTTCTCTCGAGAGGGTTAAGTAAATGAAAAATTATAGTGTCACAAGCTGGGTACCCGGCTCTGCCCGGGTTTCTGCCACGTAATATATGAATCAGTGAAACTCATTCATAATTTTTTCAGCATTAAAGTACACATCTATATACATAAATGGCTACTGCTCTAAACAATGACTATTTTTCTGTCTGGATGACTTAAAAAACTGCATTACACACCCTAAATACAAATGCAACTTACAAATAATGTTTAGGTAAATACAGGGTGCGGCAGAGAAACCTGGACAAAGATTTATTGTGATAAATTTATTAAATAAAAGAAATTAAGCAAAACGACATCTAATAATGTTAACATAGACTTCTTACAATAATATACTCAGCCGGTTTTGAAGTGGCTTCTTCCAGCAGTGATACACAAATCCAAACGTAATTTGAAATTTTCAGCAATGGGACGCAGCTCTTCCAACGACAATCGGTCTCATTCTCAAAGAAGCGACTGCTTCAGCGACTCCAAGCTTTTGTGGGGCTTAGCGCAGGCCCTGGTCTCCAAAATGGACCACACACTGTAATCCATGGGAATCAGATCCGACGAGTAGGGGGCCATTCCGTAGAGGAGATGAAGTCTGAAAAATGGTCCGGCACAAGTCCTGAGTCGTTTTTGGCCTGTGAGCCGGCGCTGAGTCCTTCTGAAACATCCAATCCTCATCACCAAAGTACTGCTGGGCCTACAGAATCACGACGGCCTGAAAAATGTTGCGGTGATACCCTTCTTGGTTGATTTTGACCCATTAATCCACAAAAACAAGAGGAGTCTTGCCGCTATTGCAAATTCTTCCCCAGACCAGCACCAATTGTGGATTTTGGTGGTGTTCGACGATGGCCGATGTGCCAGGAGCTTCAGTGAGCTAGATTCTGTTGTTTTGGCGGTTATGTGCCTGTTTGACAGTGAACAGCTTCGCATCTGTGAAGAGGATGCGCTTCCACCGCTCACCTGCGGCCCGACGTTTGAGCTGGCGACATGTTTGAAGTCTCACGCGCTTGCTCTCTTCAGTGAGAAGTTGAACATTTTGGAGCTTGTACGGCTTCAGTTTGAGTTCTTGTTTAGCTATTCGCCGAACTGATTGGTCGCTGATTCGATCTCACAAGTGATTTTTTGAGTGTAGACCCTCGAATTTTGCTGCATTCGCTTCTTGATGAGTCTACGGTTGGAAAATGTGTTCACGGTCCATTTTTTTCCACTTCCTGGACGACGTAAGTCATGACCAAGCTCTTTGTACCGGATAATTGCATCGGAAACAGCCTGTCGAAGACTTTTGAGCAAACGAATTGACGTTTACCAGCTCGAAACAGTAAAAAAATAGCAACGCATATTTCTGTCATTCTGCAAACAAAACAACAATGGTGAGTACACAATCGACACTGCACTCCTCAATGCAGGAAAACATAGAATCTTCTGCAAAAAGAATTAGCTGTATACGGTAAAACGTGTTGGTTTTAGGACGTGACAAACTTTGTCCGAGTTTTTTTGCCGCACTCTGTATGAATTTTTATAAGCTTGGTATATTAAAAAAATATGTATTTACAGTATCAATCGCTGTCCTTGTTTATATCCTTGTGACTTCATTTGTGAAAACTCAATTGGTAAAAACATCTGATGTGATTGAGACATTTTTTTTGACTATAAACACTTTCCATTTTCTATGTGTTGCCGAAATCAATTCCCTTTTTATTTACCCCGTTAGCGACTATTGGCATAGATGAATATACAAATCCTAAAAAAGTAATAAATTTCATACTTACTCCAGAGAAGCCTTGGTTCAAAATGTTAACTTTTAACATTGTTGTTGAAAGGCAACAAATTTTTTCAACAATGGACTGAAAATTTAATCATTTTACCGCTTGCCGGAATATCTCGAGTTATCTCGGGCTCGTATGAGTTGCAGGTAAATATTATCCCGAGAAAACTCGGGTGAAACTAATTGATTTTACACCTATAAATAATTAAAAATTCAACTTGAAACCAACATATTTTGTTTGTATTGCTTCTTTTTCTTGTATTTCAAAATTAAATTAAAAAAAAAAATGTGTTTTTTTTTTTTGCAATTTTTCCCAAAAAAAATTCATAAGGGAAGTGGTTAATGGGGAAACTATATGAAATTTACTGTGTTTTTATAATAACTTTTTAAAACTAAGTTTTTTAGAAATAAATTATAGCATATCCTGATTACTATTAATGTAGCTATCTACGGTAAAAAATGGTCAAAATCGGTCCAGTAGTTTTGAAGATTACACCGGACATACATACAAAAGTAGTTATTTATATATATAGATTGCTATTATTGTCTGAAAAGACGTAAAAATACTACTACTATACATACGTAAATCAGTTTTTTTTAATTAATTATTTATTTATTTTAAGTCATAAATGATCCTTGATTATAGTTTATCAGCATTATTTGTTGAAGTTTTTACGCAAAATAATATCACACGGGAATTTTTCAACAGCTGTCAAAACAGTATAGCAAACTTTAAAATTAAACTTATTTTATTTTCTTCTACAAAAGTAACCTGTTAATTAAATTTTCTTCCAGCATTTTCTATTAATTTGTATTCTCGATTTACGATACCGTTCTCTAATTAATTATGCAAATTGAAACTTCCAATTTACTTCTGTTTCCGACTCACTATCCAAAACAATTTTTATAGTTGGAAGACTATTTTGCAAGTATTATTCACCTGAGGTGTTTAAAATTAGTTCAACAATAAATACCCCCTAGTGCAAAAAATCAAAAACACACTGCAGCTGATAGAGCTGTTTGTTTTTCAAAAATTGCTGAGCTTGGAGTAAAACTAATTACTGATAGTTAAAACAGTCAGTGTTATTCTGTAGTTCGTCAGAGCTGCTAATTGCAGATTTACATCCATCCAGCAACTCTGGTATCCTAGCAAATAGTTTTGTACCTCATTACTTGGAGAAAAAGGAAAACTATTTACCGTCTTTTTCAGTTTATAAAGTTATTTTAAAATCTCATACATACGCAACATTCAAAACTTAATTGCTCAAACATGATACATTTTGTGTATTATGTTATATATATATTGTGTATTATGTTGTATATATGTATAACTTTCAGTATTAAAGTTTAATAAACTAGGGATAAGAATGTCAAATATTTAGAAATTAAGAACTAAGAGCTAAGAACTTGATTAACTAATTTCGGAATTCAGAAAAATGACATCGGGACAAAATTCAAGAAATGTACATTCCATAATATTGAAAGATCCAGATAATAATGTAGCTTCTACTGTCAAAATTAATGCTTACAACATTTATTTCTTTAATTATAGCCTTTCGCCTTGCACTATCTAAAAATAAAGCATATCTTATCTCTGTATCGGTTCCGTTATTTTGAACCCTACGCAATTATTGTTCGATTCTTGTGAAAGAAAAAATTACTTTTTTCTTCCTTTTTCAAACGCTCCTTCAGTTTGTGTTTAACAATACGCTCATGTTTAAAATAGAAAGCTTTCCACCTTTAGTTTTGTATTTTTGGTGCAAAAGTTGTGATTTGCGGTCTAATTATGAAAGTTTCAATAAACGAATAAACAATTGCATGCTATCTCTATTGTGTAACTTGAATATATGACAAAAACATCCATTACGATGTTATTTTTATAGAAGTCGTTATATATAACTACCTAAAATTACCACTACATTTAAAATTAACTACCGTTAAGTTATCAAAATTCAATTTTTATTTTTAACAAAAGCTCTGTTTTTTATTTCAATAACCTTCAGTCGCACTATTATCTTGAAAATGCAATGAATTTAAATTATTAATGTGTTGAAATATAATTCACATAACTTATCATACAAAGCTTGAAACTTTCGTAAATATGTTCTTAAACCTAAATTTAAATGAGCTTTTTGCGTGTTCTATAAATCATTTTATAATTGGCAGTACTTCGCTTTTCCTTTGCAAAATATCTCTGTTCTTTTTTCTTAAAAATATACTGGAATATGATGCCGAGAAAGATAGGCAGGTTTTAGCTAGACGAAAGAAAAAAAAAGCTCAATGCGTGTGTTTTTAAATAAAAAGATTGAGATAGTGCTAAAAATGGACATACAACTTTTTTCTTACGTTATCTTTCGTATAAGTACCATGATTTCGCAACAAAAAGTTGTTACATAGTGCTACTTTTAAGGAAAAATAGGAAAATATTTTTGTGTTTTATCTGATCTTTAAAAAGTGAGGTCCGAAGATCAATCTGACCATTAGTTTACAAGATTTCACATCAATCATAATAGTATTTTAGGGGAGACATTGTATAGTCGATGCAGTTTCTTGATTTTGATTTCCAAAACTTTTCTTTTGTTACTTTTGTTATGTTCCAAAAAAAAAAACATTTAATGCTATTTAAGTATTAAACGATACTTTTCCGTTATACGGAGCCACTGTTGGGTAATTTGACGCATCCATCGTCTATGAAAATGTGAGTTTTTCAGGTAAACGCCAGCCACAGCAATTGACTCGAATTTGGCATTACGAGGGAAAAAACACCATCAGCGTCCAAATTATATTTACAAATCACTAAACATGCACATTTGAGAAGGAAAATGATTTCGGTGTTCAGAAAAGGGATGCACGGTGCTTCACCACTTGTTTACATTCTAAATTGGTTAATAACATATTATTTACCTCGCGGACATGGTTGAAAGAATCTTTTCGTGTTTTTTAAAGGTTTGTTTCTGTTATTTTTCATATTAGGTTACATTCGCGCTGAATATGTATTTTTTTATATTTAGGGCAATTTAGGGGAAGACGCCGCCTTCGAAAAGATGCCGTATTAGGTGTTTCACCCCCAAGAATCAAGAAAAACAACTATCCAGTCAGTTAGAATAAAAGAGCATGCATCAAGGGAGATTATACATAAATTGTTTTTGCAGGTTTAATGGGTATTTTTACAGTATTTTAGAGGCCCGTCATTTAAGGGGCATGGGGGTGAATTGACCCTCCCTGACCTTGAGAAATCAATGTAATTACATATTAGTTGGCGTGGTTTTTGTTGTTTTCTGGTGAAATTGTATTGTGTTTTTACCCTTTGTCCCCCTCCCCCTTGGAGAAACTTGAAATGACAGGACTGGTGTTTTGTCAATTTTTCCGCTCTGATGAATACCCGAATTAGTGTTAAATGCCTTTGGCTAAGACGCCGTATTTTATTTTTGGGAAGACGCCGTAGCTTTTCAACACGACCTATACAGAAAACAATAATCTTACTTGAAACATAGATCTAGACAACGGCACCGAACCGTCGACAAAAATGAGATTTGATAAAATACATACAAAATGCCAAAAAGGGAGGGTTTGTAATCATTAATTTTCGGCGGTAAAAATACTAATGGCAATAAACAGTGTGTTTATTATTTGGTGGAATATCTAACATTTAACCTGACATTTTAAACTTGTTAAATGGTGCTTTTTTAATTATGTGCAATTGGGTCTGTATTTCTTGCCTCACTTTTGATTCATTAATTATTCAGTACCTATTCGCTTTAAAACGATTTAATATACAGGCATTCATAAAATAATGTATACATTAGACGATAAAAAGAAGTAGAATTGAAATATTGCATTTTACAACAAAATACATAATGAAAAAATTCAAAACACCTTTTCAACTTTTCTTTCTACTACACTTAAGCTAACAATTTCGGTGTTAAACATTCACAGTGTTTTACATAACCGAAAAATCTATCCTGATTCGTGCTATTTGATCCATCTTCCATTTATTTCTATTGAAAAACCAAATATAATACATGAGAGTGCAAAGCCTGTTTTAAAGATAGCTGGAATTTTAAGCAGGTATTAGGATTATTATTGGAATAATGCCAGAGCAACCAATGTTCAATTCTGTAGTATCAGAGAAGAATTTATTTTTAACTCGGCGAAGGTGAAAAAACATAAAGGAATTTGCATCACCAATCGATGCTCCGATGTTGTCGTAAGGATGCGGCTGGGTACATGTTCAGGAAAAGGGGTGGTGGTAGAGGAGGGTGGGGTTTGGCTGGGACGGGATCAGTCTGGATGCACTGTAGGAGGGTGTGTAAGTGGGGGTATGTGTGGGGGGGGGTTTCGGGAATAGAGGAGGGCGGACTGAGGCTTCTGGACGGTGTGGTGTGATGGAGTGATGTGCGTAGTTGAGTGAGTGAGGGAGGGAATGTGTGTGAGTGAGTGTGTTTAGTGTGTAGGTGTAAGTGTGGGTGTGTGTGTGTGTGTGTGTCGTGTCGTGTGTGTGATTGTAGTGGTGGAGTGTGTTGTGTGTGTGTGTGTGTGTGTAGTGTGTGAGTGTAGTGTGTGTGTGTGTGTGTGTGTGTGTGTGTCGTGTGTAGTGTGTTGTTCTAATGTGTAGTAGTGTGTGTGAGTGTGGAGTGTGTGTGTGTGTGTTGTGTGTGTGTGTGTAGTGTGTGTTGTTGGTAGTTTGTGTGTGTGAGTGTGTGTGTGTGTGGTGTGGTGTGTGTGTGGTGTGTGTTGTGTGGTGTGTGTGTGTGTGTGGTGTGTGGGTGTGTGTGTGTGTGTGGGTGTGTGTGTGTGTGGTGTGTGTGGTGTTGTGTGTGGGTGTGTGTGGTGTGTGTGTGGTGTGTGTGTGGGTGTGTGTGTGTGTGGTGTGTGTGGTGTGTGGTGTGTGGTGTGTGTGTGTGGTGTGTGTGTGTGGTGTGTGTGTGTGTGGGTGTGTGTGTGGTGTGTGTGTGTGGTGTGTGTGTGTGTGTGTGTGTGTGTGTTGTGTGTGTGTGTGGGTGTGGTGTGTGTGTGTGTTGTGTGTGTGGTGGGTGTGTGTGTGTGTGTGTGTGGTGTGTTGTGTGGGTGTGTGTGTGTGTGGGTGTGTGTGTGTGTTGTGTTGTGTGTGTGTGTGTGTGTGTGGTGTGTGTGGTGTGTGTGGTGTGTGTGTGTGTGTTGTGTGTGTGTGTGTGTGGTGTGTGTGTTGTGTGTGTGTAGATATAAAGTGTGATGATATGAGTTTTGGTGTATTGTTGAATGTTTGTAGTATTTTATAGTAGTGTATTTGTTGTGATGTGTGGAGTAGTTGTAGTTGATATAGTGTATAGATGGAGATAGTGGTATATGTGTTAATTGGTGTGTCTTGTAGTGAGTGTGTTGGTGTAGAGAAGTAGGGTGTGTGTGTAATGTGTTTGTGTGTATTGATGTTATTATTTATATATAGTATATATATAATATTTTATATATATATATCAGTAGCGAGGCGTGACTTCAAGCGTCAGTCATCGCTAACTTTCAGGTCCCTAAAGAAATATACCAGACCATATGTTTCACTCAGGGGTGTTTGTAATAAGAAATTTCTGAAAATTTTGGGCTGCCGTTTCCGAAATTTAATTTCTCAGTTTTCGAAAATTTTGAACTGTCGTTTCTGATATCCATTATTTGGTTCTTTTTTTCATTGCTGAAGAATAACAATATTGCAATGTGTTTAAAAAAATGATATATTGCTACAGATTTTTACGAATGTGTGTGTGAGGGGCAGGGAGGGGTAAGCTCCTCATACTTTCAGAACATTTCATCAAGTCTTCAGAAAATTTTACTTACCTTGTAAAAATCTTGGTTCACAGATGCTTCTTTTTCAATTTGAAAAGTTCAAGCTTGCTGAAATGCAAAGCTCGAACGGCAACGAGCACTACTTTTTATGAAAAACATTTATAATTGAAACTAAAAAGAGACTAAAAAAACAAAACCACGCACACATATATTCGTTTTTGAAAGTTCGATGAAGTTCCAAAACACAAAAGGTAACAGTATTTTCCCCTATGCAAAACTACTGTAGTTGCAAACAATATTGTCTTCGACCCGTCGGGCTCATATTGGCGCCATCGTAAGATAACCGCAACCCCTTTTTTTTTTGAAAAATGTGACGCACCGAATTGAAAAAAAAAAAAAAAAAATGAACGAAACAGGAGAAAAAAATCTCTACCCCTCCCCATCCAACCCCCACGATCCGCCAAAACTGAGAGTTGCCAGTAAAAACAAAATGCTTTGCACATAAAATTTCCGCGGGTAATCGCCGATGACTCGTTTTGCATTTAAGGGAAGCTGTGAAAGAATCTGATTGGCTGAAATGGCTGACAAGCGAAAAAATATGCGCGCGCACACACAAAAGCGATGCGATATCTTTAGCGATGAGTGAAGGTCAAAACTAATCGTTTACTCAACAGATGGCACCACTAAAATAAAATTATTTGGAATATTAAATGATCCGAAAAAATAATCTGAAAATAAAATTTTAAAAACTTTAATTCTTCCAGTGCAAAACGAGGTTTGCCTTCAGGTCATCGGCGAATCGTTCGATGACTTGAGGCCTCGCTACTGATATATATATATATATATATATATATATATATATATATATATATATATATATATATACTAGCAGTACCCGCACGGCGATGCCCGTGCAAAAAAGTAAAGAAAGTCAACTGAATAAATTTAAATTCACTCCACCCTCTTAAGTAAAATTATTATATTCTTTAATTCAAATGTGCACCACGACCTTTTAAAATATATTGATGACACTTTTAATGCCATTTCAGTTTGTAGTGTTCAATGCGAGGATTATTTTAGTTTTAAAGACTTTTTTCTTCTTTTCGTGTGTGTGTGAGGAACTTATTTATTTTTAGCGAAATTTTTACGTTTCAATGGAACTTTTGACACAACTGTAGAGCCAAGATTTTCGAAAACTCTCAACGACCACAGCAATATTGCCCTTGAAATTTAATATAATTCACCGATTTAACCGTAATTTCAATGTAAAATTGGTCGCCAAATCTAAATTTATTAACATAGGGAACCGATTGTATCAGGTAGATCAGCCACAACCATTCTTCCATGATTTTAATGTGAACATTAAAAGGAAAGAAATATAATGTCTTTCGTACCATCTCTTTGAAGTGATTACAATCTAACAGTGACCCTCAAATAATCAAGATTTCACTGGCCGGGAAGTTTGGAAAATTTCCCGGTTAACTGAACAGCGGTGTTACAGAAAATGTCAGAATGGAACTATTATTATTAAAAATTTAGTGATGGCGGCATTAAATACATGTTTTAAACATGCAATAAAATACGCTTTAAACTGCAAACAACTACTGTTCCTTCCCAGACCGTTTTATTTTTCTTTGAGTTGGAGAAAGTAGTGTTTCACTGGCTGGGAGGTTTGGTAAATTTCCTGATTGTCGCCAAACTTTACGACGCCAAATGCGAAGAGGAACTGAATAGACATCCCTAAATTTTTAACAATGATAGTTCCATTGTGACATTTTCGGGAACCCCGAATTTTGAGGAAGTCAACTTAATAAATTTAAATTCACTTTAACCTCCTCTGAAGAAAAAATATTATATCCTTTAGTTCAAATGCGCTCCACAACCTTTTAAATTCCACTTAAAGTCATGTTAAAGTTTAAATCAATTCGCCAAATAAATATAAGAGACAGAAAGTTAAGTAAGTAACAGGAGATATTAATTAATCAAATTGAATAAATTTTCAAGGCTTAAATCTATACGCAAATTTAAACCACAAAGTAACTTCAGGGACAAAAGAGCAGCTGATCAGGAAAATGGCTCTAGTGTTTCAGTTCTGCGTAGAGTTAGGCCTTGAAAATTGACTAAATTTGATTAATTAATATCTCCTGTCCTAATTAACGGACAGAAACGTGCTAAAACTTTTCTTTTTCAGAAAAAAAAACCCTTTCCAACGATATATAATGTTTTGGGGTGGGGGAAGGTTTTCCCCCCTCAATTATGGCGGATACACCAAAAATGAGACTAATTAATTAATTTAAAAATAACTAATTCGAAATTAAAAATTTGGGCTTCGAGGTGCACGAGGGCGGGGTACGTTCGAATTTTTGAGCCAAGTTTCAGGTCTGTAGGTGCTGTGGGGACTTCTGGCCAGCGGTTACAAACGTACAAACGACAAACGAACACCGTCATCTTTATATATATATATATATATATATATATATGTGTGTGTGTGTGTGTGTGTGTGCTTTAATATTAACAAAGAATTCGAAAACCAATACAGAAAAATAATCACAAACATCACCACACAGGTCATAATGCACCAGTGGCAGCTCTTTGAAACTGGTAGCAAACGTTTATAAAAAAAGCAAGTATAAAACTTTGCGAAAACTTATCGAAACAACTGAAATAAAGAGAAATTTCCCAAAAGACACTGGGGCCTTCGTGAGGGGACTCCCCTAGCGTAGTGAAAAGTGAAGTGAGATGTTTCTAGACAGTCGCAGGCAAAAGGCCTAAAAAGATTCAACTTTTAGCCCCCGACATCTCACAGACAAGCATAGAAATCCACTAGAAGTCTAACGCATTCAATCAAAAACATGAGATGATTAATACAAGTCAAGAAAATACCGTATAAAAAGCAATAAAACCCAAATGAAATTGAACAACTAGGAAATACAACATATACAAATGCAAGAACATTTAACCAACATTGTAAGAGCTTCATACCTATGGCTTCTTCACCGTGCTACTGATAAAGACTGCTTGTAAAGTTCGCGGGGTAGCAGTTTTGTGTGAAAGTTACAGTTAATTGTCTTATTGCTGTATCTAGATTTTAATTATTGTTGCAACTTTTTTCTTGTATCGTGAAACTTGTGAAATGATAAGGTTCTTGAAAACCAGTTTTGAGCAAATATTTAGAAAAGTGCCAATTTGAGTCCCAAGGGAATTTTCACTAGCATTTCAATAACTAGTTAAAAAAATAATTTTCCCCAGAAAGAAGATAAGGTTGTGCTTTCATTTCATCTAATAATATCAGAAAAAAAAATTTTTTCTTCAGAAAATATATTTTTATACATCAAAAATCAGATCGGTAACGTGTCCCAAGTAGCAAAGCTTAGCATGCAAACAGGTCATGCGCACTTTCTAACTTCCCAAAAAAACGCACTTGCACAAAAAACGATTCTATTTTTACCCCTTTGTTAATATTTTACTTCATTTTTGTTTTAATCGTTTTCTGATTTTCTAGCCGATGCGAAATAAGCGTGTCCCAAGTTTCGCCGTCAGAGTGGTAACAATAACTTCCGATCTATGTTTAGGCTCCCAAAATCATTTCCTGCACCAAAACCACGTGATACTGAGTACCTGGCTGAATGTTTTATCGAATCGTAATTAAAAATTTGCATTTCTGCATCTAAAATTGTAGGTAAGTTTTTTTAAAGTGATTTTATAAAATGTGTGTCATTTGAGTCATCAGATCGGTAACACGCTCTAAAATGCGCAGTTTTTATTATTTTAAAAATTATTTTATATATAAGTATAGTCCTTTATTACAAGTGAAAAAACCACGTGTTTGATTTTGGTTTAGTGTGATCGACTCGGAAATAAAAAAATAACTTTGTCAGTTTGTCAGATCGGTAACAGTCAGAGCGGTAACATTGAAAAACAGCGAATATGTTACAGAACTAACTCACACGTTTCAGAATTATAAAAAGCAAAAATAATAGGTTTTAGCCATATATATTGAATATTTTTGTTCTTAAAAAATGAAAAGCAATGAGTTTCAGTACAATTGCTTCATTTGTGGTTTGTATGACCTAACAATAGAAGTTAGTAAAATAAGAAAAATTGACACTGCAGAAATTAAGTTAATTAATTATTATTATTTTATTTATTTATTTTTTTGGTGCTTCAATTTCTCATAACTTCGCTAAATAACTAGATAATAACTAGCATGCTAAACTGAATTTCTGATCAAGAAATTAAATTCCCTGTAACTAATTAAAGAAAAGCAAGCAGCAGAGTTGTGTGTTGCAAAAGTTGAAGTTGTGTGTTGTTTCAAAACAAAACAAATGTTTTATTAGCTTGGATTTGGTAATCTCATAATTTATTTTATCTAAAAACCTTATCGCTCATTTTTATTTCCAAGAAATGCTTTTTTATAATGAAATTTGATTTTTTAGCCTAATATATATATTTTAATATAATTATCTTAATTCTATGTTAAAAATGCAAGGAAATGATATCATATTTAGAGATGTTAACGAAGACTGAAAGCATAAACTCAAATATGTAACTCATATTAACATCAGATCTGTAACATTCATCAGATCTGTAACGGCTTAAAAGTGAGTAATCTAAAGAGGGGGTAAATAACTTCTTTGACCTCCCCCTTTTATTCTCTTGCATTTAGACCCAATTTAGACTTAAAATCCAATGTTACTTTTTTTCTGCAAAAATTTTTTTTTTCAGAAAACTCCAACTTCAAATTGGCACTTTTCTAAATATTGGCTCTTTTCTAAAACAACTATGAAAATGGATAAGTGAGTGCACTTTGAAGTTAAAATCTAGACGTAAAAGTACTGGAAGCTTTTTTATCAGTGCTTTTGCAAATACTGCTCTACATGTTTATGAATCAAATTTTCTGATCGAAAATAATCTTAAATCCTTCAGATATATTGTTGACATTATAATTTTCAACAACAGCAATTTCCATAATCTCTGTAAGGATATTTATCCAAAACAACTTGTGCTTAAACAAGCAAATAATAACAGCACTGCTTCTTTTCTGGACATTTATATTAAATTAGATGGTAAAGGCTTTAATCTAGCACTTTCTAACAAACGTCTAGATTTCAACTTCAAAGTACACTATATAAAAGTTTGCAAAATAAAATTCCCAAAAATTAGCCGCCCAAATTCCTAATTAGTCGAGCCGAGATACCTGCTTTTAGTTTTAGGTTTTTGTTCTTATATAGTTGTGGCACTTTTGTAGCAAGGGTGCGATATATACAGTATTAGTCGCACAAAGTTATGTGCAAGTGATGTACAACGAAATTGGGATTTCCTCATACTTGTTGGAATTGAATATTTCTTAAACATGAGGAATTGAGAATGAATAATTTATAGTCATTTCCTTGAATGGTAGATTTTTATCAGTGTATTATTCATAACATTCCTCTTCTCGCAATGAACACTGATTGTTTTATTAATTCCCTCCGCGACAGAAAATAACACCGACTTTTGTTTATGTAAGATTCATTTTCATGCATAAAGTAACGTCTAAAAAAACTGATTGTCTTGTGTACCTTTCAATCTAAGTTCTTTTTTTGAAAAACTAAACATTATTAAATATCATTTTTTAATGTTAAGTGAACTCTTTTCAAAATACTCTCCCTAATTACCTTCTGTGTGTGACATCAGTAATATTTCTTTAATGACAGTCTATTGAGAGAGGGAGACACCAGACTTACGATGCAACTGTTCAAACTTCAATACCTTCTGTTGCTGGACAATTTGCGCACAATAGTAGTTAGAGTAATTTATCTTTTATTAAAGCTACTAACCGTGTTATGTTGTGTGGCTAATTTCTAAAACAGCTGTGACATAGAATGGAAATATCTTTTTATTTACTGTTAGTAAACCTTTCCCTCTTTATATTTATTTATTTGTTGAATGCTTTAAGTTCAAAAGAATTTGCTTATTTAGTGTGTAGTAAGTGTTTTTCTCCTTTTTAAGCAAGAAAATTATTAAGAAAATAGAAGTATTATGGGGTGGGAAAACGTGTGTCTCTTTGCCCTTAAATATTCTTCTTTGTTATAATCTGCCATCATAATACCTTTATTTACTTGCTTATTTAATTATGTTTTAAAGTTTTATCCAAAAAACTTAATTTTCGTGGATTTTAAAGAAATTTTTATCTTACTGTGAGTCAGTAACATGGCTTCGAATTTCTGCAAAAATTTAAGTTTTCATTCCATGATTTTAGGCTACATTTCAACTGCTGAAAGTTTTTATCTTTTCGATCTTAACAAAAAAAAAAAAAAAAATGCTGACTACAAAATCTCTCACAAATAAGTTGAAGGAATCTAAGGTATTTTGAATGCAGTTTAAGTTAGTTTTTCATGTTTTTAGAAATAGCAAAAACGCATTTCGAAAACAAGAAAAAAAAAAAACAATTTTTTGCTGATTAAAAATAACGGTAGTAATTAATTATTCGGACAGTTTGACTAAATTTACGACGTCAGGTAATTTAAAACACTTTTTATTTCAATTCAGAGAAAAAAAATACGTACATATGTAATGTTTTTTACTAATGCAAATAGCTACTGGAATGTAAACGTTTTATTTTAATTCTGTGGCTTTAAAACCAATATACTTTGGTTTTGTTTGGCAACAACTAAAACTAAAAATAAAATGTTTTTATATAGTAAACAATTTAAATTTAACCATCAATATTTATCGTTACTTTTTTTTCCACGTTGGAAATTTTAATTTGTGTATTAATTGTTATGTTTTGTTTAAAGACCTGATTTATTCATTTAGGTTTGCTTACCTTCTTATTTTTGTTGTAGTATACCTCCATACTCAGTTCTTCCTTTTATAGTTTGTTTTTGTATAGATTTATTTTTTATTATGCTTATGGTCTTTATACCTCACACGTATCCATAAATATGCATTTTTCATAAATTGCATATGAAAAATCGTTGGCTTTTCTCAAATATAAAGCCACTTATTTTAAACGGAATTTTATTTCCTCCTTTCTCAAGAGCTTACTCAAACTTGTGCCTTACTCAAGAGCGTTGTTTTAAAGTCGAAGTGAATCTTACAATTGTATGAACGAAAAATTATGAATAAACAATTATGAAAAGTCACTTTTAATTAAAACTTGATTTGACATTTTATACCTTTCAAAAACACAAGCTTATATATCTGCTCCGAGAAATTTAATCAAATTCTAGATCAATTTAGATTGAATAACACACATACGCAATTTTAATTATATTTTTCCAAACTATGTACTCGTTACACAAATCATAGAGTCACACAGCATAACTTAAAAAAACCATGCTATTTAGTTAAATCTCTTCTGAGAAAAAACCAAAATATCGTAAGGAAAGCTACTATTGACGATACCATACATTTGTTACTATCTTTTAAATTAGATTCAACACTTTTCAGTCAATGCCGTATCAGATGTCCATGGTCATTACGATTAATTCACTAGAACTATTCAAAGTTAATCCATAAGCTACGCTATTATCCGTTTAAGGGCCGCAGAAGCACTAAGAGCCAGATCAACTGTATGCAGCAGCCATGCTCGAGAAATTTCGTGATCGATTATTGGCCTGAACACCCGAGTTCAGACACAGTTATAGCCTTTCATAATTATAGGATCATTAATTGGATTTCCGCTTTACTCAGAGAGTTGACAGATGATGTCACTGATTGGCAATTAGATGATTTCATGCTTGTCTTGAATATCCAATTTTGCGTTTGGGAATCTCTTTACAAAAGCTTTTGCATGTGCCTCTTGAAGAGTTATTGAATCAAAAGTATCCGTATTTCAATAATAATATGGCTTCTGCAGGTTTAAAAGTGTACTATTCATTTATAAGCACATATAGGCATTGAAAGTTTCTGTAAGTGGAAATTAATTACACTCCTCCCATTATAATTTAAATATTTAGAGGATAATTAAAGAAACACACCTACATTCAGTTGGTGAATTAACTCCAAATTACAATAACGCTATCTTTAATTTTTATTTAATTTGCATAGTGCGCTGTTTTGTTTTGTACCCACCACCAGAAAAAAAAACTTATTCCATCGAAAGACTAAGATTACTTTTTATTGATTTGCAAATATTTAAACTGTAAAAAGAAATTTTAACTCCTGGCACATTTACTGCAGCCAGCATTTATTGACAAATTTTACATATCTTTAAACGTACTTTAAAGCAGATTAAAATCTAGATAGAATTCATATGCAACTTTAAAAAATAAATATGGTCACAGATTTTGCTATTCCCAAATGAAAAACATCGTTTTCAAGCATAAAAATATGTTTTGAAGATATATAGAATACTGTTTTTCTTTCTATTCTAGAGTACTGGTTGGAAATATTATAAGCATCTTATTTACTGAAAGTATTCTTTTAAAATATTACTTTCATCTCAGTAGTTCTTGAATATCGACGATGGTTTAATATGATTTTTCGTTTTACGCTAGAAAAATTTCATACGCTTTACACTGTTTACTTCGCATGCATCAGCAAATTTTCATTTAAAGTTTTTCATTACATCATATTGACTAAATTCGTGAGTAAAACGCAATGTCAAAGAAGGTGCTCTTGTTTGCTGCTGTCACTTTTAATATTAGTTTAAAAATGTTTAGAAGCTTAAAACGTGTCTGTACTTGTCATTAAGAGTCCGCATTTTTCAAATAATGCATGTTTCCGGACAAATACATTAATAATTGTCATCCAGAGTTGCGATTTAAAAAAAATATAAGTTTTAACTTGTATCCATACTTAAAAAATACCACTAAGGGCCATGCTCCACATCGACGTAAAGCAGAAAAATTAGGCAGAAGCGTAAAATGGATTCAATGGTGTTCCTATGGAAAGTACCCGGATTTTCGGTTTCTGCCTTCAGTTTCGGTCGCGTTTTACGCTGATGTGGAGCATGGCCCTAACTTATTTATGCTAAAATCACCATTGTATCTATTAGGAACAAAATTTTCTTCATTTTAAAGCATTAAAATTCCTTTTAAAATGTCCAGAAAATATTGTCTTAAATCACTTAAAAGCGGGGAAACTATTTTTAAAACTGAAAGTCATTTTGCTCTTTTTATCATAAAAGAAAAACGATTTATTTGCTAAGATTAATGGCACTATCAATTCTGCCAGTTATGAAATGAAATATTGAAGGCTAAATTAATAAAATCCTCAGATTTATTTCTCTTCATTTTTCTCTTTAAACGATAATTATTTCTTTTGAGGCTTTTAAAACCGAATATTACAATTTCGGTAGCTGAACGTTTTAAAGCTATCTACTTGTCTTTAAAATTAGGATAGTCAAAGAGGATATTTCAATGCATAATTCCTCTTAAAGATAGATGCAACTAAAAACGATCAAAATGTAACTTCTTTTTAAGTAGGTTCTTACATTTAACTGGCTGCTAATTTCATGTAGTTTACGATTTTATTTCATGTTAAACCTTGCATTTAGTTGTTATAACTGGTTTGCATTCTTACAAGACTAACAAAGGAGAGAAATACTTTTTATCTTATTTTTGGTTATTTAATGTGTTTTTCCCGTGTACATTTTTATATGCTTGATTAAATTATATTAGTTTGCTTTCAAACATATTGTCGCCGCAGTGTTCGACTTTGCTTCGCGCTGTGATATATATATTATACATATATTCATCTCACAAACTATATTAGCAGTTGGTATACAAGATTTTAATCCACTAATAATTCTCACGTTAATCATGATCAAAATTTGGTTTTGTTTTCGGCAATAGTTTTAAATCCAGAGAAATATTCGTTTTGACCACACTATAAACAAAAAGCTACAGAAAGTGCCAATGTGAATGAAAAATGGCAATACAATTTGCTTGCCATTTTAAAAATAACTATTGCCTTAAGCTTAAGAGTTGGTATTAAAACTAATAGTTATAACAGTAGTTACAGCAGTTAGTAATAGTTTTACAAAACAGTATATAACAGTTTGCGTTACTTTTTTATTATTCTGTTTGGCCCCCAAACATTTACGACTGGACAACACTGTAGCCCCTTGAGAAACACGCTGTATATGTCCTAACACGCCGACAAATACACTCAAACCTTGCTGAATGCAATACTCTAATTGAAAAGGTCTTATTCAGCTTAGTAGCTTCAACGTCGCCAGTTATATTATATACGTAGCACTGAGCCCATAATCTATGATGAACAGAAACTGAACCTTTCGTAGAATAAGGATTTAAATGCGTAGCAGTGCTTAACATTTCTGAGGCTATGATATACTGAATTCGGAACTGCAAACAAGACATAAGTGGCCTCTCAAATTTGCACTAAAATTTTTTTTTTCAGTCTTTTTAATGACGAGAATAAACAGTTCAAATGATTCTCATAGCTATCAATTCCTTAATTTTATACAAATTTTACTTTGCACTTTAAAATGAAAGCAACTGTGTCAGTTATTAAGGTTCGGTAGTCATTTTTCTGCAAAGAAAAACTCCAAACTTACTATATATATACCAATACAAAAATTTTAAAAGAAAAGTTACAACACGATTAGTTTTTAAATTAGTTTCATTACTGAACAGCCTTATCAGAACTTGTCGAATGTTCTAATGGCTGTATAATAAATGCCGCACAAAACTAACCTATAATAATTAGAAGTTCAAAAATCAATTCTTTCTCGAATAATTCTTTAAAACTCTTCCCATTTTAGTCATTTCTATTCACATTTCAATTCTGATTCAATTTCCAACTTCAGCACTCTTTGCTTTCTCTGTCTTTTGCAAAACTTTCAGAAACTATGAATTGGAAATAATTTAATCTTTTCTGAGCTGCTGCTGAGAAGGGGCAAAATGATCACGGTTGAACGCGCTGCTTTCGGAGTCACTTGCATCGGGATAATGTGTGAGCAAAACTTATCAATTAGGAGCAGAAAGTTCCGTCTTGCGAATTAAAACCATCGATGCACGTTTGGGAATAGTATTTGTGATAACAAGATAAATTGTAGTTCCGAACAAAGGGCTCATTTTAAGGAATTCTCGTCCAAAGAAATAGTTTTTATTTTCGTAAAGGTTAGTTACAATATTCGAATGCTACATTCTGTAAAAGCTTTTAATATTCATTAAATGTACGAACAAGTAACGTATTTAATGTATTAAAAGTATTAAGGTTTGCCTTTGAAAACCTGTAAACGAGCCATGCGTCCTCAAACCAGAGTGGCTATTAGAAATCTTTAATGAATGGCATATAATGAAGTTCAGATATCCTTTCTAAATAATAAAGTATCAACTAATGCTGGAATAACTGTTATATTCAGAAAACTATCGGTCCCCTTTCAGAGCAGTCTTAAGTTTTGAGGTATCTATTGAATTCTGGGGCTGTATGTGTATTTAAGAAATTACAATATGTAGGAACGTCTATACGAGTGTGTTGAAATGTGAAAATGTATTGGTATGTTTGTTTGCTTTTTTTCATTACATTGAATTAACCTCAGTCCTGGAATTTAATAGACACACTTAGCAGCATCATATGCCTTCTGCGCAGAATATATATTTTGTAAACAGATTCCCCAGTAACGTGTTTTGACACATGTAGATATTTATAATCTTAGATTAAGTAAAGCCAAATATAGCCTTGCTCTGGTTAGTAGATTCATGACCTTAACAGTTTTTACATGTTCTTGAATAATTCAGTAAAATCAATAAGCGCTATTCTTGTGCATTAAAGATGAAATAATTTTGTAAAAATGTTAGGAAATCAATCGACTTCAAATCAGCACCAATTATAATTCCTTATTACCCGAAACATAAGTAAAAATTTTCACAAAAGACTATGTTCCTATTCTGGTTATTTGTGCATTTATTTTTGTTCCAAGCATTACATTCATAGCCAAGATTTCCGCTAAACAATATTCATATTGAAACATCGATAGATGAGATGGATAGAATCAAGCAAACAAACAACTTAATAAACTAGTAAAAAAATATTCAACAATCTTACAAAAAGCTTTACTTAGACTTCGAAAGTGAAATAATTACAAGATTGTCAATTGTTTCTTCTGTACATTTACGATAGTTTTACAAAATAAAAATATATACGTCATTCTGAAAAATTATCAACGAAATAAACCAGTTTTTTTTACTATACTACTTATTACGGTTACTACTACCATAGATTATCAATTTTACTTCAATGCGTCTACAAACATTTTGTTGGTTTAACAAGAAAAAATATTTTATTTTACATACTTGAAAACGCGACAATTATATTTAGAAACAAAATCACGCTAATGATACTAATTCAGCTGAAAATATGTGCGTTCCTCTTCAGTGAAAAATTGTTTCCTAATTGACTCAATTACCGACAATAATTAGATTTTGTGCACACGGATTTTCTTATTCAAAAGAATACTCATAGTTAGGCAATTATCTTAAAAAGTGCTCTCTTATTTTCTTTTATAAAGCTTTTTTAAAATAAATATTTTAATAATTAAATTTTAGGACTCTTTTATTCAGAACAAGTGAGTTCAACATTATTAACTTTACTTTAGAGTATGAAAACTAGCTCAAAATATAAATTGGATAATTTCATGATGCTGATCATAGCTATGCTTGTCATTAATTCAGATTAATGTTTTACGGCATGTTTTCTACTGAACATAAACTACACTGCTCAAAACAATTAAAGGATATTGAGATTTTGGTTTGATTTTACACCTAAAGCCCATTTTGGTTGATTGATACATTATCGACTACACGTAGTAAGCTATAACAGATAAAAATGACATTAGTTTAGCAGATAAAATGCTTCTTATTCAGCTTTTGGGTACAAAAGGGAAAAAAACGTATTTTCTGAAAATGAGAAAAATAAATTTAAAAAAAAAGTTTCCTTTGAAGAAAACCACTTTTAGTAGGGGGTAAGGTTTCTCCGGACAGCTAGCAGTGTTAAACACCTCTGAGGCATGAACTCAATGAGGGACTGGGGTATTCTGCCCCACTTCTCCTTAAGAGCTCTTTCGAGTGCCTGGAGAGTTTCTAAAGGCGATAGTAGTTCAGCCACTCGTCTTCCTAGGATGTCCCAAACATGCTCTATTGGGTTCATATCCGGAGAACACGCTGGCCATTCCATACGTACGATTCCTTCTGCAAAAAAAAAATCGCTCACCAAGTTAGCACAATGTGGCCTGCACTTGTCATCAATCAAAATGAAGTCATATTCAATTGCTGCAGCGTAAGGGATGACGATAGGTGTGAGGATACCATCTCTGTATTGTTGACCAGTGAGAGTTACATTTTGGAAGATATGGAGGTCAGTTCAACCATCAATGGAAATGCCGGCGTATAACATCACACCTGCACTACCAAATCTGACATTTTCGTGCACAAATGCTGGATTATTTCTTGTGCCACGTTCCCTCCAGATGAAAACCCGCCTATTATCAGGAGGAAAAGGTAAAACGGGACTCATCAGACAGCAGGATATTGCGCCACTCATTTCTTCCCCAACTAACGTGCTCCGTTGCCCACTCTCTACGGGCACGACAGTGACTTGCACTCAGTCTGACACACGCCATTGGTCGACGGGCATACAAGTCAACAGCGTGGAGTCGATTTTGGACAAGTTGTGTTGAAACACGGGTGCCAGTAGCTAAACAAAGTGGTCATTGCAGTTGAGTGGCACTCCTATTTCGGTGCCTCAGAGCCGTTAAAGCTAAATACCCTAATAGCACAATGTGTCACGGATAAGTCACAGTGACGTCACTGCGAGTCACAAGCGTCACAGTCACACCGTGACTCAATTGTGACGACGCACAAAAGTCACATTGTGACTCGTTTGCGACATTTGCGTGTGACTTCACTACAACGTCGCTGTGACAGCTAAATTGTGACCGGTCACAATATAATGTTGTGGAGACGTCACATTGTGACCTTAACCCATTAATGCCTGACATTTTTTTCCCAAAGATATATTGTATACTGGTTACACGGCTACAGAACACACTTTACAATGGTTATATGCTGCAATCTGTTAGTAATGAATTGAAACAATACCAAAGTAATAAGTGAACACTATTATTTCGTTGAAATGTTCAGTTTTGGTCAATTCAGACACGTTTTGGACCGTCCCTAAAAAGGGACGCTAGGCATTAATGGGTTAATGTGAATTTTCATTAAAATATTTTTTTACCGATTAAAGACCGAATTAATAATACCGAATTAATAATTTTACGTTAAAAAATCAGTCAAAAAAAAATGTTTTAAGAGCCTCAATCACTTTCTAACAGACAGCAGTAACAAAAGCGGCCAAGTGACAACCACTTGCGAATGTCAATCCGTGATGACGTCAAAATTGCAGTGACGGCCCTTACAACGTCAATGCAATTTCGGACAATTTGTGAATAGTCCGTGACAACATGACACAGTCACGGAAACCGTTGTCGTGTAATTGTGTATTTGATGCGACGTTTTGATAGTGATGCGATCAGTTTGTATCGGTTATGCGGCTTCTCATCATTGTCACTATCAAATTTCTTTACTTACTTGTGACCTTTAAATGACTTCGCTGTAAAGCCCTGTAGTGATTTACAGCAGATGCGAAAACGGGGTATGATTATGAATAGCACAGTGACAAAAATAAGACGCTTTTGTGACTCGGGTACGTCACAAGTAAAGTCCCAAAGAGGTGGCTGCAACTTACGAATGAAAATTCGCGGCGACATCACAAGTGCGATGTTGCAGTGACGACGCCTGGTAGCACAAAGGCAGTAGATGTCACTTAGTGCTGGTTTTGCGCCTTATTTGTGACTTTTAAATGAAATTCTTCAAAGCATTATTGCGATTTAAAAAAGTCGCAACAAACGGGGATGTGACTACGAATTGCACAGTGACCAAAATAAGACGCTTTTGTGATACCTCACAAGCGAAGTCGCAAAGATGTGGCAGCAACTTACGAGTGTCAGCTCGCGGAGAAGTCACAAGGCGGAGAAGTCCTCAGGTGCCGTCACTGTGAAGTCGCACTGTGACGCTGCCGCGACTTCACGCGTACGTCACTGACTGGTCGCATCGGTCGCTGTGACTGTGATGTGAGGTCGCTAAACCGTCACTGGGAGACCTAGGTTGCAATTGGGTCGTCAGGCATTGTCACTGTAAAGTCGCATTGTGAAGTCGCCTTTGCTGCCATTCGTACTAAGTAACTTGGTTGCGACTTCACTTGTGACGCATGCGAGGGTCACAAAAGCATTGCAGTAGCAACGCCTGAAGACGCAAGTGGGACTTTTTTCTGACGTCGTGGTAAAGTCGCATTGTGACTTAAAACTGTCACATCGACGTGGATGTGACTCACTTTGTGACCACAATGTGACCTTCAGCAGCTCTTTACTTTTTGAGTTTCCTCTTGTAACTCTCGTCTAGTATAGTGGTTAGAATTCTTGGCTTGCATCCAGACGACCCGGGTTCGATTCCAGGCGTGGGACAATGGGTTTCGCAGCGTAACGGTTGGCGGAAAGTATGTTGATTCAATCCAGGTTCTTATATCAGTGATTTCTGATGTCAGTAAAAGACTCTTTTATTTTTTTCAAAATTAAAAAAAAATATTTTATGACGGGTCGTCGGGCGCCGTCACTGTGAAGTCGCATTGTGACGCCGCCGCAACTTCACACAAAGGTCACTGACTGGTCACATCGGTCGCTGTGACTGCGATGTGAGGTCGCCAAGTCGTCAAGTCGCGGTCATGCGTCGTCAAGTCGCATTGTGACGTCACCGCGGTCGGACATTCGTAAGTTGCGGTGACTTGGTTGCGACTGCGCTTATGACGCGCGTGAGGGTCACAAAAGCGTCACATTTTGGTCACTGTGCTATCAGGGTAGCTGTCTTCATTGGGCCTTGTAGCCGGTCTACGTCCTTGTCCTGATCTATGGTCAGCTCTTTTAGTCGATAAAAAACGGTTCCAGACCCTGAAAACTACACTTTTAGAAACTCCAATGGCTTCCGCTACTTTGGCTTGTATTTGGCCTTCCTCGAGTCTGCCAACAACTCTAGAAGCTACTGAATTGGTCAAATGCCTTCGTTGAGAAATGGTACTCATCGGAACAATGTTCTTACAGAACGTAGATAATTCTTTTCTGCTTTATCTTATAGTAAAGTGAGAGTGAAATTTCATTCGCTGCCGCTAAAGAGTCGTTTTCGACGTCAAACTCAAAATTTGCATACTATGAAGTTTGGAAATGAGCAAAATTTACATTAGTAACTCTCTTCTTCCCTTTTATGCAAAAAAATGTTAAAAAATGTTTAAACCCATTTTGTAAACTTATAATATCCTTTAATTGTTTTGAGCAGTGTATATTGAAAAGAAATTATAGATTTTAATAAAATTAAAATGTCTTTAAATGATTTAAATATGATGAATACATCAACACCTTAAAAAAAGGATCAATATATGTTTCTTAGAACATATGTAAGGGCAAGTGGATAAAGGTGATACGAGCCAATGTGAAAAACTTACTTTTTACAATTTATGAAGATAAGACCATCAGTGTCGTGTCCTCTTGGTCACAGAAAAGTAACTAAGAATATGACCCTGTATTACCCGTTGAGAAAAACCCTTTAAAAAGAACCCAACATTTTTTAAAGCTTTTTCTAGATATTAAAAAAATTGTCACAATATCACCTTTATCCACTTTCCCCTTCATATCTTCGTAAATACTGTAACCCTACACAATTATAACTTGTCCCAAAATATACTCTTTATGAAAAAAAAAAAAATAGTTATGGAAGTGAATTAAACCACGTTCTGTTTATGTTGTGCATATCACAATGCATATGATGTGCCATTTATATCACATTTTAAATGTGGTTGCCAGTTACTTTCATTAGTGGTGACAGTGCTGAAAGGGAGAGTCAATATTTTCCCCCACATCGGACTTAGAACTCAGTACTGAAAAACACTAAGCCCAAACACAGTCATTTGAAAGTCTTCTTTCTTTCTTTCTTTTAGTTAACTGAATTTTTACTCAAATCTTCGCTTGACCTACTTTAAATATTCCTATACATGTATGTTTATTTGTATTTTTTGTTTATTCGAACGTAATTGCAAAATTTTAGAAAAAATATATGGTTGCAGAAACCTGCTTAAATACACAAATATAACGTTCTCATGTAGATGAATAATTCCTTTTCAGCGATCGATGTCATGAAACTTCGTTCATTGTACAAACTGAAAATAGTTTTGTAACTAGACGTGTCTGGCTGAGGAAAGGGCGAAGAAGTAATTTTATGAATAACTACACCTCACTTGGAATGAACCTTGAGCTTCAATTTGAAGATTTTCATTCCTAAGCAGTCGAGTCAGCTTACTAGAAAATGTATTTTTCCACGAAAAAATATCCTAATAAGCAGTATATTCCATTATGCGGTATCTAAATACAGTAAACTACTGATTATACACTGTCGGATTACCCGCTGTTCGGATTATCCACCGACCTTTCACACTTCAGTATTCATTTTTTTTCGCTGATGATTTAATAAATGCAGAAAAAAGTGAGTGCGTTATTGGTCATTTTTAGTTTTGAAAGATAATTTTTGTATTTAATGTGAGCATTTTCAGCTATAGCTCAAATGTATGTTTTGTGTTATTGACTAGTTTTTAGTTACTGTACACACTAGGATATTTTCTTTTACCTATTTGTTGATAATCTGCGGTTACCGTTCCACCCTTTTTTACGGGCAATCGTGTATGTATTACAGTAAAGTGTAATATGTCATAACGGTTTGGTGCATAGATAGTGTCTTATATCAAGTGGGAGATTCTTTATATTATTGCCGATATTCTAATAAACTATCTGGACTGTATTTTTTTCGATAAAATAATATCAGTAACAACTATCAACTACTTAGCAATGTAAGCGGTTATACTGCAACCCATCAGAAATAAGGCTCAAGTAAAGTTTAATGTCATATACGTATCGTGACGAACGTTACAAAGAAAAAATGTTGTCTACATCTGTATTTTTTAATTCCTTCAAGAAATAACTTAAGAACTTAAATGTTCCAATTTCTAAAGCAATGTTGCTTAGGTCATATTTTAAATTACAATAAAGATTTCTTTCCTAAGCGTTGAAACATATATAATCAAACTGGTATTTGGCAGTTTAACACGCAACTTGTATAGACAAATCCTTAAAAAATAAGAGTAATTAATCTTCTATGGATTGCGAATGGAGGTTGTATCTTCAGCGTAACTCAAGATTGATTTCGAAGCTACACCCATATTTGAAAGCATTGGTGTAACAGCCCTTAGAGGCAAGTGATCATCCAGCTGTTCATCACTCATGGTTAGACTTTCGTTTATTGATTTGGACATCCAACTCACGTTCCCGGGACACAACTTACAGTACTTATGAAATCATTAATTGGATTTTGAATTCGACCAACTAGTTAAGAGTTGTATCATTGATTGGCAATTAGTTGATTTTATGCTTACACTGAGCATCACATTTTGCGCAAGAATTAACTTTCGATCTGATATGAAAGTATTGGAGTTCTGCAAATGAAGTTTCTTGTGGAGGAAGATGTTGCTGCAATGGCAAAAGGAAGATTATTGATTGTTTAAATTCGTTTTTCGATGTCAAAGTAATTTCCAAACATTGTTTTGTATATTGTGTTTAAGTTTCAAGTATAATCAATGTTAGAAAATTAACACTATAAAGGTTTCAACATTAAAATTTCTCCATCGAGGAAAGTATAATAAATTAAAAAAAATATGTCTTTTTTTTTTTAGAGAACATGTCAGCAAAAAATTTATTTCATGAAATTTTTTATCGTGAGTTGTGACCGTTCGTTGACTCGCTTTATTTAAAGACATAAAAAGGAATAAATCTTGAGCATGTTGTTTACTTTATAAACAAAAAACAATGTGAATATGCAACCCAAAAATGCCATTGTTGCATATGTAAGCAACATAGTAATTTTGTTGGCTATATACCAACCATATGCTTACATATGATTGCAATATTTGTAAAGAGTAACGTATAATAGCTTGAAAGTTTTCTAACAATTGAAATTTGTACACTCATATTTCCTTCTTTATTGAAAAAATAATAATAATTTTAAAACTGGATACAATGACAACTTTCTGGTCTACATAGAACTAGCTAATGAAAATTACCCGAATATTTAAGGACGTTTTGAACTAAAACTGTTTATTTACGCATTTGGAACATTTATACAATTATACTTGAAATGCTGAATGATGATATGCACCTTAGCAAGTCAAAAATGTTCACACACTAAAAATTATGTTGTTTTTACAGTATAATACAGCTAATTTTATCGCAACAAACTGTAAAAATTGCTAATTTTACAATAATAAACTAACATTTTAAATTTTACACTAATTCACTGTAAAGTGCTAAATTTACAGTTTATTACTGTGCATTTTGCAGTTTTAAACTGGAACTTCTTTTGCCAGTGTTATACTGTAAAAACAACTTTTTTTCTTATAGTGTATGCGGTTTTAATTAGGTACCTGGTATAGCATATGTATTAACGTTAGGGTTGGTTAACGTAAGTGAGCCCCCTTTTTAGAACAGTTCGTTTTTAAAGCCTTATGCAACAGCTTTAAAGCAAAAAAAGTTTGAACTTGTTGACTTATTTTATCTTGAACATTATTAATAAACACAAGTTCAGCTTTATTTCCTTAAAAAATGCTTTAAATGTTTTTAACTATCGTATTCTTTAAAAAATGACGTGGGCGGCCCACTTGCCCTCTAGGAAGGGGTAAGTGGGCCACCCCTCATTTATTTATATTTGAAGTGAGCATATATAAAAAAGGGGTTTGCATGTCCTACCTGATAAAGTGTGTAATTTGTAATATTTTAGTAGAAAATACTTTTTTGTCAATGTGTCCATTAACGAGATATCTACTTACATTAAAATATGTATGACAGAAAATTATAAAGCAGAATGCAAAACAATTGTGTCTGTGAAATTCATTAAAAGCCGTTAGGCATATTTTTTGCTTTTACATATAAATTAGTGTTGAACAAACATAATAGAGTTGATTAAGATCAATTTTGGTCAAATAAGAAAAAATATATAGGTTGAAAAAAAATGAAATACTTAATAGCAGCGTCTGTTTGAAGTTCGTTGAGAGACAGACATTATCATTTCATCCTCAGTTATAATTCTAACATCACTTACATCAAACCAATAAAAAGTGTATTTCTATTCTTTCTGTCAAATGTAGCAGCATTTTTTTCATTTGTATCACATTTTAAAGTTAGAACTTCATAATACTTTATATTTTTCTTTTATGCAAGCTTCCCAAATACATAGTTACCAGCTTTTGAATTTTTTGTAGCTGAAGAATCAATTCCTTCTAGGTCTGCATCATTATCTTTCATTTTATCTTTGAAATTGCTTCATCAGAACTGCTTTTCATTTTGAAATCATCATAATGCTAAGGGGGCCCACTTACCCTAACTGAGAAAAACCAAGGGGTAAGTGGGACACCTCCTCTTAAAAATTATTAATAATACTTTGCATAAAAATACTTATTGCAATGTGTACTTCAGGTTAAATTCTACAAAAAATCTTCATGAACATAGAAAAAATAATAAAAATTAACATTGAAACACTTCTTTGAAAAATGTTGCTCGAACTCGTAACATTTTTTTTTTAAATTTTTTTGCCATAAATTTTATTATCCAAAAAAAAAAGTTCCATGAAACCCAAATATATGCAAAACCAATCATTGTGATGAAATATAACATGATCAGTACAAAAAAAGTACAAAAATCATATGCGCATTTCAGTTTTAAGGGGGATGGCAAATTACCCGAGTGGCTCACTTACCCGAACCAACCCTATAGCAAAAAGATAATTTTAATTAAAATTTCTTTTTGCTTTATTGAGTCAATTATTGGTCTTGGGATGCACTAGTATTTGAAAAGAAAACCTTTTAAAAGGTGATCAATAAAAAAAAGAGAAATAAACTATTTAGAAGGAGAAATAGCGTAATTTTTATCAGTCATTATAAAAGATGCAAAAAAAAAATAAATAAATAAAGACACACTGTATTAAACTTTCAATATTATACATCAAATTGTAGTGTAAACTTTCAAATAGTTCTAAAAATGTGGAGCAGCAATTAAAAATTAGTCTAAATTATGTTATTACTGCTTGCCAAATTTTAAAGAAGACGGCAACTTTTCGTAGTTAAGATCATAAATAAACATTCGCGATACTATTATATATCACATACGAAAATAATAGTTGCAAGCAAATAATTATCTGTATATAGAAACTTCTACAAATGAGGTTCTAATAGAATATTTTATAAAAAAATAAGCAAAACCGCCTAGCACAGTAAAATTATTTATTCTAAAGCTTGGAATAAAAATTTTGGTGAACCTTTCTATCTAAACAGTATTTTAATAAGTTTGAGGGACTTATTTATAAAAATTGCATTTGAAAACTCCTAGGTTGTATGCAACTAGAACTTGAAACAATATTCCGAGAAATTTACATTTTGTAGAAAGAGTTAAAATATGTCTTACTGGCATTTCAAGAATGCTGCTGCGAATGAAATTGGGTGTAGGAATCTTTTAGGTAGAAACAGGAACGTTGGATTATGTTTAACTCAGTTGTACTGTAGGATTTAAACAATTCGTTGAAGATAAATTTTTAAATAGTTTGAGAAAATTTAGCTCAAAGATATTAGCATTTAGAAACAGCAATTAGAATCAGCAATTCCGAAATTTACTTCACGTAGAATTTTTAAATTTACTAAATGTGTGTGTGTTTTTTTTTTGACAAACATTGCACTATTTATGTGTGAGAAAATTTTAAATTATACTTCAAAAATAACTTAGAGTAAAGGTAGTAACTTTTGAAAAATATATTTAAGTGATTTTTTTCTAATGAAATGACGGTTTTTCTTACGTGGTAAATTGTTGCTACGCAGCAACTTGTAACTTTTATATATAAAAAAAAAAGAAAAAAAAATCCGAACGTATATAGTCTACTACTTTTCAGTAAAACTTACAAGCCGTCAAAACGCAGAATTAATTATGTTAGAATACAGGATCAAAATCAAAAATAATAAAACCTATTCAAAACATATTTTAATGATCATTTTTGATAAAATAATGCTTCGAAATACAAACAATATTGCAACTCTTAATCTGTAGAAAACTAAATTGAAGGAGAGAAATAAATCATCTTCATCTTGGAAAAAAAGAATTAGGAATTTAGAATATCTTCAACAACACTTAACTGAATCACAGATGGAGATTTATGCAGGAGTAAGGAAATTATACGTTAAAATTCTCGCACGCGCAGCTGAACAGGAAAACCTTTCTCATAAATGTGCATGGAAAAAAGACAGCACTGGATATAGACAGAAGGTTTCAGCTTTAAAAATGACAGTGTTAAGAAAACTAATGTCCTCGTTTTTCCTTTCTTTTCAAAAATAAAGTTCAAAATTCTTCTTGAGCAAGAAAAATGAGATGCTTTGCTGCACCTGCTAAGGCTCGGTAACGCTATTCTTCATTCTCCTAAATGGATGGAAGAGAATTCTAATTTTTGGGATTACGTGTTTTTGCAATTTCAAGAAAAGTACAACTTCTTCTTTGGGGGTATTCTTTTTCTCTGTTTCAAACTACAGCGTTCTATTAGAAGAAAAAAAAATAAGTGAAACAGGAAAAAAAAATGTTTTTTCAGTTAATAAATTTTTTGAAAATAAATCTTAAGTATATTTTCAGCAAACATACTCTCATAATTTATTATATTTACTTGAATTATTCTATTACTTAATGACGTTGAAAACCTGTTTTGACTCTTTAATCAACTAACGTTTTGCTTTCCATTTTCCAAGCATATATTAATATGTTTTCAACTTAACCTTTCTAGCTTTTTCGATATTTTCGCGGCTGTAGTTTTTAATGTACTGCAAAACATTAATTTATTGATTTTTTTGAGAAAGAAAATTAACGTGTTTGTAATGATAAGTCTTGGATTGTGAATTCCATTTACTACTCTTCAGTATCAGATTAAATACTTGATAAAGCGGAATGAATGATTAAGAGCAATTTCGTTTTAAAAAATTCATAGTATGAGTAAAAACCCGAAAAAACGACGTTTAAAAACACAAATAGATGAAGTTAAAATTGGCGAACATGTTTCAAAAGCCTAAAGCTTCCTTCTTCAGCGCCAAGCAAGAAATGGAAAGAAACAAAGTGCCGGGAGAGTTTAAATAGCAAAGGAGCAAAAGCTAGGCCAATCAGGTGTCAGCGTGTGCCGAGTCCTGATTTGGCGTTGCGTTGTCAGAAAATTTAAAAGCATGAAGTAAAATTAGCGAGATGTGTGGAACTGCAAAAGATTCGTTACAAATATTACTTAAATTTTTATGAACATGAAAGGCTTCTAAGAAATCCAACTCGCCAACAGTTGAAGGTCTGCAAATAATTTTAGCTTCGGAGAAAACAAATCTATGGCCCATTTCCCAACAGTGTTTCGCGATTGAGGATTTTGAGAGTTCTTTCTTTTTAACATAATTTTCATGTTCCTTTAACCTAAATTTTAGCGCCCTTCGGGTCTGTCCGACGTAACCAATTTGACATTCACATTTTATGTGATAAATGCCCCACTGATCGAATGGTTGGATGGGGTCTTTTAACTTGGAAAAAGTTAGTTTGTTGATGGGTCTGTAAATGACATGAAAATCGAACTTGCTGAGTATTCTGGAAATGCGAGGAGAGATTTTTGAATAAAATGGTAAGACAACGAAATTGGTGGAAGGAACACTGGGGTTTTTGTGGGATGCACTGCGGTTCGAAAGTTTATTATAAGCATTGTCAATGATTTGATAAGAATAACCTCCGTCAACGGCCACACTCCTTAAGGAATTAAGTTCATCATTGAGAAGTGATTTGTCGGAACATATATTAATAGCGCGGTTAACGAACGTGTAGAAAGCAGACATTTTTTGTTTTATGGGATGACAGGAGCGAGAATGTGGAGGAAGACAAACAGCAAATGGTTTTCGGTAAACGGTAGTGGACAATTGGTTATTGTTTTTTGAAATGAGTACGTCCAAAAAGGGCAAAGAATTATTACTTTCAAGTTCGGCAGTACACTGAATGTTGGGATCAATGGAGTTCATTAAATCAATAACCACAGGAACTATTTCCGCTGTGCCGTCCAAAAGGGTAAAAGTATCGTCGACGTATCTAAGCCAAAGAGGAAAATCAAATAATTGAAAGAGTTTTTGTTGAAAATAATCCATATACAATTCACTTAAGACAGGACTTAAGGGGTAACCCATAGCAAGCCCCTCGATTTGTTGCTATGGGTGTTGCACACGCTGACACCTGATTGGCCTAGCTTTTGCTCCTTTGCTATTTAAACTCTCCCGGCACTTTGTTTCTTTCCATTTCTTGCTTGGCGCTGAAGAAGGAAGCTTTAGGCTTTTGAAACATGTTCGCCAATTTTAACTTCATCTATTTGTGTTTTTAAACGTCGTTTTTTCGGGTTTTTACTCATTTTAACACAAAGTGAACTGCTTTTAATTCATAGTATGGTTCAAACTTGTGGCATTTGATACATGACACTAAAACTACTTTAGATGTATGCAATTCGTTTAAAATGTTTTTGGGAGAATTTCAATGGTTTTGCGTTAAGTTTTGTATAACGTTTAAATAGAAAAAGTGCCCCAAACGGCAACCAGTAGAAAAAAGGTTCGTTTCCTTTTTGAAAATTGTTTCGTAGAAACGACTGGCACTTTATCTAAGAAAAATGCTTTAAAAACTTATTTTCTCACGAAAAGTACGATTTGTTCATACTCTGTAAAACATTTATTCACTGCTTAAGCTACCTTATATTTAATGACATTTCATTTTTGTAACTTACAACGTAAAATACAATTTGTAAAATGTGCGGTAGTTTTATGATGTGCCTTGGGGGCAATTCCGCCGTTACGGACGTAACAATTAAACTATAAATACACATAATTATAATTCAGTTCGATAAAATCTACAATTTTTTTTTCTCTTGCTTAATTCAATGTTATTTATGGTGTCCTAAATTTTGTGGTAAATTCTTTGATTATAGAAAATAACAGAGAATTTTTCTTGTTACGCCAGTGACGTCGCAATTGCCATTGGTTCTACACTGCAAAAAATGAACTGCCTTTTTTACAGTATAATTCTGGCAGCCAAGTTTTTTCAGTAGCATTTAGCGGTGTTATACTGTAAAAACAACATTTATACTGCCATATGGTTTCAATTCTGGCAGCAGTGGTTCCAGTTTAAAACTGTAAAATCTACAGTCATAAACTGTAAAATTAGCAATTTTACAGTTTACTACTGTAAAACTAGCAATTTTACAGTTTATTACTGTAAAATTGATTCAGTACTGTAAAGTTAGCAATTTTACAGTTTAATACTGTAAAATTAGCTGTATAATAATGTAAAACAACATTCATTTTTTGCAGTGTATTTATAACTTACTTTATTTAATTCGTAATTTCAAAAAGTTGTGTGACTTGGATCCCCTATTAGTACACATAAATGTGTGAGTTTGTACCGTATACTTCATTTTAACTAGGAGATATAGCTATCAACGATGCTTAGAAATCAAGAAGCAGGTTCGTTACGCTTTAAACTTTGCATCAGACGTTGTAAACGTAACGTCTCAAATCTTCAAATGCAATACTGTTAGAGCCGGTATTTCAAATCAACGTCAATACATAATGCATTACTACCACTCATCTATCTCCAGCACACGTCACGCTCAAACTGTCAACGAGGGCCACCGATGATGGCGCTCACTGATGAATTGTTATCCCCATGGAAGCACTGCACCTGTTACTGACAATTTCGGAAACGTGCGCTGGAAGCACAAAGGGTGGTCCATGCTCTATGGTAATGAATTGTAACTAAACCATTGAATACCGTCCTTGCCTGGCGCAACTCACATCAAGTTCAAGCTCAGGTATCTTTTGCAAGCAAGATAATCAGGATATGTTTGGATTAAATTTGAGGCTCTTAGGTTTGAGCTTAGATTTCAAAATTATATTGGATAGCTTGTGGATTTATTGAAACAATAACATTAAACGAAATACGCATACAAGATTTTTGTAAAATTTATTGAATTTAGTCGAGGATTTCGCTTTAGTTGTCTGTTTATTGTGGCTTAGTGCAAATGCTGCCTTAAAAGTCTCCTAAATAAAATGCATTACTGACTATCATTCAAACCAGCAGGCTAGATTTTCACATTAAGTGGTGGAATGTCACACAAAAACAAAGAAACAGTAATATTAAAAGACAAATAAGAATAATCCACCCAGTTATACAGAGAACAATATTTTCTTGAACTAGTATGAAGGTAAACTATCGTTTATTGCTATTTAGTACTTTATTTCAATTTAGTTTCAAAATACATTTTAAGAATCTTATGAAGAACAATTTAGCTGTAAATATTAATTTAGAATTCTAACATAAGTATTGCGATAAATGAATAAAGAGAAAATATAAAAAAAAGTTCTTAATTAAACCAATAGGAAAATAAATTGGTTATGTTAGCTCTCTTTGAAACTGACATTCAGATGGCCATGATATCTTGTATGTAATCCACATAAATAAAACAAAGAATATGTGTGTGTGTGTACCTTATACAAATCCACACTTTAAGTCGGATCTCAACGAAATTTGGCGGGGAGATTCTTGGGCACCCTGGAAGGATCATACGGTGGTTTTTGAGCGGGAAAAAGTACCGATCCTTTCGAATTTCGAATAAATTACTTCAAACTGGCTCTATTTAGCGAAATATTTATCGGATCTTCTCGATCTTGGTCTCATTTGAAATAACGTAAAAAATACCTGTTAGGAAAGTTTCCTTCCGAATGTTTTCAAAACCACTAATTGCTATCTCCATCCTGAAAAAAGATAGAGGGGTTTTTAAATTTGGAAACATTCATTTTAAATTGGATTTATAAAAATCGTCTGCACGAGCGTGAAAGAAATTAAATAGGGTGAAATAAATTATTAATGAGAAAAGGTGTTGCCATTTTTTCTTGAACATAAACAAATAAAATTACTTCTTTTGCTTTAGGCTTTTCCTGTAACAGACGGATTTAAACATTTTTGGCGATTGATTAATTTTTCGTAGTGCGTTTTAGCTAACTATTGACGTTAATTTAATCGGGACTTTTAGACACACGCGTCACTTGACATGACATTTTTCCTCAAGATAGATCCCGTAGAGAGCAGGGCCAAGTAGCTAGTGTATAATAAGTTATACCAAAATTGCTGATATTCTGCTATAACTGTAAATATTAGCATTTTTTGTCAAGACTCTTTTGTTTTACGTCTTCTTTACATCTTTTCTCTTCCACATTGTTTTCTTTTTTTTTATTCAGTTTTTTATCAGGTTCACGCTTTTCGCAACAAAAGTATACCAATCACTTTTACACCAACTTCAAATACATTACAATAATACACAAGACATTTTCACAACACAAAGTTAGGCAATAGCACCTTGGGTGGAGTAGAACCTTTAACCTCCACCTTACCTCGTCAAGACAACTCCCTAAGTAAGTGCATTTAACCGCTTCTACACTGAGGCACGTATAAGGCTTCTTTTATAAGAGTTAACGAGCATTGCGTCCATGCTCGTCTGTACATAGGCGATTCGAATTCTATCTCAGTTCTTTAAGTAGTTTTGACGTTAGGTGGAACTTAACACAAAGCATTATAAAAGTTTCCACCACCAATTAGAGTTTAAAATTAGCACAACTTAAGCCAGTAATTATATAACTTTACATCCAGTAACAACGATAACCTTAGACTTTTTTTTCCTTTTTTTTACAATGTTTTGCCAAAATTAAAAATATGCTCAAAATTACCAGCAATCGCTAAGTTCAGCATTCACCGTACAGTTACAAATAAACTGGGTCTTTACTATTTATTGATCCTCCCGATAACAAAGCTTCAAAAGTACAAAAATATACCCTTGTTTCATTTTTCACTTTTCAAACTGTCTTTCACCAAAAACTGGGACACAAAATAAAAAAAAAAGCATTTAAACGAAACACAAACACGAAATGAGATGAAAACACAAAGTGAAAGTATGCTAACTAAAAGACAGGAGAGAGTTTACTTTCGCGATGCATCTCTTTGCCAAAGAAAAACATTATTTTCTGCTCCAGTTACTGTTTATTCAATACTATACATATTATTATCTGCTTCACTGTTCCTTGACAATCTTTTGTTATCTTGGTGAATCGAATTTCTAGCTTGAAGGTATTTCTCAGGACTTTATAAAACTTTTTAGCTGTTCAATAAATTACAGATAAGGATATTAAGATGTGAAAATTTTCGCTAATTTACTTTTTCTTAAATTATGTTTCTAAATGTGACACCTTAAAAATCTGTCGAGCGAAACAAAAATTAAATCAAGAAGAATAAGGGATGGGTTTTGCGTTACACTTTATTCAATTTTCTACTGCATTTTCATGAAGTTTTATTCTCTGATGTGTTTCATTTTCTGCTAATTTTTCAGAAAAAAAAAAAAAAAGATACATTCTTTTATCACGAGCGCTCTGACTTTTTCACGTGTAAAGTGAACATTAAAATTAGTATAGTTGTGCACGGAATAATATATAAATAAAAATTAACATTTTACTGCCTAACGTCTGTGTTACTAAGAGCCGCTTCTTTGTCGCTAAGTTTTTTTTTTTTTTTTTAAAGTCGTTATTTGATGGAGAAAAGCAAAGAACAAGGTACATATTGCTACATTTAAATAAAAAAATAATTAAAAAGTATGAAAATAATTGTGTTGTATCTATGCAATTATTTGACAATTCAGACCCTTATATCTGCCAAACGCCTTTGAATAACAAATTAGCTTTTGTTTCATTAAAAGCCGGTAAAAATTACTTAAGTTTCCATAAGTAAAATTATAATTGCCTTCTCCCCCACATGCATTTTTTAGCGTTGAAAACTGGATTTTTTTGAAATTTTTTCAACTTTAGGGGGGCATATCTCATAAAGGGGGCGGAGTAACAAGCCAGTTTTTATACATAATAAGTAATCATGCATATGAATATATGATAAAACATAGGGCTTGTTATTCTAAATCCTTCATGGTTTTTTAATTTTCATAAAATATTTTTGGAAAAAAAATAGAACCGACTTCAGTTGGAAATTGCTCTAAAAAGTAAAAAATAATTTTTTTCTTTGAACACCATTGAAACGCAAAAATGATAGGTAAACTGATATTTAACCATATTTTGCCAACATTTTTTCAGAGAAACCATTGAAAATTAAAAGCAGAATATTTGTACCATTACACGAATGTGTGATAATCAATGAAATGAATCCATTAAAATTTATATCTATAGTTAAATTGCAGTTGCGTATGATTCTATACATTGTTTTTGCGCCGACTTCAGAACTTATGTTTAAAAGTAGTTTCGATGGTGTTCAAAGAAAAAAAAATATTTTTTACTTTTTAGAGCAATTTCCAACTGAAGTCGGTTCTATTTTTTTTCCAAAAATATTTTATTTCATTCTTTTTTGTGTAAATGCACTTAAAATAATCAAAATATAGTTAAAAAACCATGCAGCTGTTCAAAAAACTTGCAGACCTGGACTCGATCTCATTCCATCAGGAACTTCAACCCGACGCGTTTAACCACTTGACCATCGGGTCGCTGATTGAAGTAAGGATTTACGATAGCACATATTGTTTTAAATAACATGAACTTTTAGTTTTTCGATCATAAATTTTTTTGTAGTGAACAAATATCGTCATATTAATACATGGTACCTAAGTTAACCATCTTCTATGGATTTTTAAAAAAATCGTCCAAATCGGTTCAGTAGATCATATGTTATGTGCGAAAAAAAAACATACTCTTTGAATTGAGAACCTCCTCCTTTTTTGAAGTCGGTTCAAAATTGAAAGTAAAAGTAAGTAATTTGAAGTGTGGGAGAAGGGGTTACAGTAAGACTTGGAAAATTGGTGCAAGTTTTTGCATTTCATGGAAAATAATTTTCAATTAAAGTGGGCTCTTTAGCTTTTTTCAAACACCACGAATCAAAATCTTATTTTTTAAAAATTTGTGTCGTTTTAATGGTCGTTCATACCCCCCCCCCCTCGCAGTGCAAAAAAACATTACACAGCAGATTTTGTCTAATAACTCAACACTCATGGTGTTTGATACATTTTATTTGTTTGTAATGATGTTTTTTGGTCACAACCAATATGAAAATCACAAAAAATAGTTACTTTAATTTTTAACATATATTTATCATCTTCACAAATTTTTTACCTTTAATTTCACCTTGAATTTGACGTAAATGCAAGGTATAAAATACAGAACTTTATAGAGGTACAAAAATTAACACAATATAATTGTGAATATAATTTTTGAAAAAATAATATTAGTGCCACAAATCAAAAACCATTTATTGCCAGAATCGACTCAAAGCCCCCAAAAATGGTGCAAACGTCCATAAGAAAATTCTACAGCATCGAAAGACCCCATTGACAATTTTAACAAGATCCGACCAAAACTGTCATTTTGTACTATAAAAAAATATGGGGAGATCCTATGGGGGATGTACCTGCATAAGGACATTACAATCATTAAAATCATTAAAAAAAAAAAAAAAACATGCAGCAGTTCGAAAAAATCCTTGCAGACCCGAACTCGATCTCATTCCATCTGGAACTTTAACCTGACGCGCATAACCACTTGACCATCGCGTCGCTCATTGATATAAGGATTTACGATAGCACATATTGTTTTAAATGACATGAAATGTTAGTTTTTCGATCATAACTTTTTTTCTAGTGAACAAATATCGTCATATAAGTACGTGGTACCTAAGTTACACCATCTCCTATCGATTTTAAAAAAAAATCGTCCAAATCGGTTCAGTAGATCAGATGTTATGTGCGAACAAACAAAAAAAAAGTATACGCTTTGAATTGAGAACCTCCTCCTTTTTCGAAGTCGGTTAAAAAGTAGTAAAAAATGAGATTTTCATCTCAAAATTGAAATTGACCTTAAAAACGAAGTATTCTTTTTAAGTCTGAAATTTATTCATATCATATATAAAAAGATCTCTTTCTTAGCTTTTTAATAAGCTATGTTTGAGTTCAAAATCTTTGATAGAAAAAAAGTTATAATTCATAAGACAAAGCATCAAAATGTCCCATTTTTGCTGTTGCCAACAACAAAAATGGCATATATATCAAATGGTAAATTTTTCTGAAATAAAATAACTATTTTTTGAGGTCTGGGAAATAAAAGGAATGCACATGCAAATTTTCATTAAATCAAAAATGGTGATGCGCACCCCATTTGTTGATTTAAAATGGAATGACCCAACTGCAAAGGTGATATTCCAAATTAAATACCTGAATTAAAAATTATTGCCCTTTTAAATCTCGATGTAATATCATTCCTGAGTATCAATATATGATCAGTTATCTTAAATGGCGCCATGAAATAAATTTTTAATGAGAGAAAAATGTTAAAGGGGACAAATCGCAAACGTATTTTTATCCTATGATATAGTTTTTCTTGTATATTTCTGAATATTGGCCTCTGATAAAATTTTCTCGACAGCATTTTTAACATTTTTATGTGCCGAAGATTTATTCAAATAAATGTGTAACAGAAATGGTATATATGTTCGCTAAAATGAAAAAATATACCCCAATATACTTAGAATATATGAATACGTTTAATGCATTACAACCAAAAAATTGTCAACAATAAATATACATAATAGGTTTGATACCAAAACGCACCTGATGCATGTACCATAAAATATTAAAACCCTGGAAATTCAGAAAAAAAGGAGGGGGAGAAATATGTATTCCTCGATTTAGCTAGATAAAAGCTTCTTTCTTCGATTTCCTTTTACTGGGGGTACAAGAAAATAATTCTCCCAAAATAGAAAAACTTTTCTTTTTGTTGCTGCCGGCATTTGAAGAAGTTTTAACTCGCATGAATCTTACAATCGCAAAGATAAATTTTCTACGCCTTCTAGTTTTTTTCAAACTTTCAAATCCAATATCGCCATACGGATCTCGGCGAAGTAACACAATTGAGTTCTGTCATCTTTTTACAACTCTTTCTAGCCTGTCTCCCTTTTGAAAGGAATCCCAAGGCGAGATCTTTATGTCACCTTGCGAGCAACAAAATTATGTATGGAGTGTACGTCTTTTAGAAGGTTTAAATAAATATTATTTATCTGCCTTGCCCTTTTTTTTATTCATTTTAGATCCACGAATATTCAATTTTGCCAAGCGTGTCTGGTTCTGATTCTGTCTGATCAACGGATGAATGGTTTCTTTTCAAATGATATGTACATATCCAGACAGGGAAGTATTTTATATTTTTGAGTTCAGAAAATATATTAATAGTTTGGAAATTAAAGATTTTGATCATGTGAGGGGAAATGGAAGAACGGTTCATGTAAATTTGTTTTTTTAAATCAATGTTTATACTTGAACACCTAAACTGTAATGGAAAGAAAGTTTTTTGAAGTGCACAGGACTGTGAAGAAGTTTCTCAAGCAATTTGCACTCCAAAACTTTCCAAATTTTATACGTTTCAAGAAGATGCTGTTTTCTTTACCAAAATTATCACTGTTTTAAAATATTTCATTTTACTTACCCGTCTTTGAGCTCATTATGATAAATTATGAAATGGCCCGTATAAATTTAACGCCTTTAAATATTACTTTTGAAATTTTTGATGATTGAGTAACGATTTAAAGAAGCTTCCATTTTAAGAGCTAAACAGTTTTTTTTAATGACAGTTATATGCAATTTTAAACTACAATTTTCAAACGTCTATTAAATTTTATAAAAACAAACATTATCGAAATATATTAAACAATATTTTTCTCATTAAAAAAAAAAAATTCTTGTATAAATATACATTAACTTATGAGGGATATTATATTTGATATTTTTATATGTTTATAGGTTGTTAGAAAAATTACGTTAAGCATATTTTTCCAATTACCGGTACGGACATAAACGGAATAAAGAGGCGAACACTAAGCAGACAGAAGCGTATCAGCTGCCCGTATGCTCTCTTGTGCTTCCCAATATCTGAAAGTCTGCATATGGAGACATTATTTTAGTATAGTGTTCAAAGTGATCAGTTTGGACTCTGAACAAATTCTAAATGTAACGGATGAAGAAAAATTATAGAAGTCGGCGTATTGCTGCTAAATCTGCCCATGGTGTAATTGAAATAAAAGTATGCTTCATTAACCACATTTTTTAAATTTCTAGATTTTAAGTCTAGAGAAAAAGCTATCTATATTTTTTTCTTTTTACCAATGTAAGGAATGTACACTTTTTATTTTTGTATTTATATGCTAAAATTTAAAGTGCATATATCTAACTATTATTTTATTGTATCACATTTCATTGCTTTTTTATTCACGTAATTTTTTAAAACATATCGCAATAGAAAAATATTTATATGAAATATCTAAATTATAAAAAATGGCAATCTAGTATACGTTGTTCATCAAAGAAGATTTAGAAAATAATAATAATCATCACAATTACCCAATAGCCCCTAAATAGCTTTTTCTTAGAAACAAGCAAAACACATCACTCCGACGGCGCGAAAATAAAGTAAAAAGCAAGGTAGAAAATATTTTTCTGGCAGAAATGAAATTATGCGTTGCTATCAGTAGAGTCATTTTCATTCCCATCTTTACATTAGCACTAAATTTTTAGCAAAAGCCATAAGGGCCTCTAATGGGAAAAGTCTTTCCATTTACTTAATGAGGACTATTTAACGATCCCCGGAATAAAAATTTTCAAGCAATTTCGACTCTTCTTTTAGTAACTAGTTGCGGAACATTTTCTATTCGCATTTATAAAAGTTTCGGAAAGGAAAACATATTTGCATGTATGGCAATATTATTGAAAATGTCTTTGATAAACTGTCTTCTTCAAAATAGTAGCAGAAACAATTTTCAAGACTTAATATTTTTGCACACATATTACATATACTTTATTCTGACTAAGATTACTTGTAATACGTTATTTTCTATGATACCAATTAAAAGTTTTTTTTTTTCTATATCTCTCTCTTTTGCTTTATAAAAGTCAGTAGTAGAGAATATTATGGTATCGTGACATTTCCTGATGAAATAACAATTTTTGTAAATTATTTCAATGTGTAGTTATTGCGATTTTATAACTAACAAAAAATACAGATATTGTACAACATGTAATCATTACCGAGAAGAAACTGAAACTTCTGCAAATTTTTAAATTATCCGAAAAACATTTTAATGTAATTCAGTCTTATTTAAGAAAAACTTGATGTAAATTTCAAAAAGAAAATGACTTTGAAATTTAGGTATTATTGTTAGTTACCCCTTAATTTTAGATAAATATATTTAATATATATTTGTGATGCTTGGAAGTAACGCAGACAAGGATGGTAACGAAGATACCGCATTAAGTAAAATAGCATAAACATAAAATTTTGTTTCATATGGCAGTGCATTAAATAATTCTTAAATAAAATCCGAAAAGGTGAGGGTTAAAGGACACATCTACATTAAACACAATGTCTTTGGAAAGTAGCAAAGCTTTAGCAAAACATTTCTGAACTATCTAAAAACATCTCGCAATAAAGTATCGGATAAAAAGTCATGTTCGTACACTAAAAGAGTTGCAGGGGTATCAATCAGATTCTTAATAAAAATGACTGTAATGACCCAATCAGTAAGTCGATATCTGAATGGTAAGGCGTCGGCCTATAACTCTGAGTTTCTCAAGTTTGGTGCCAGCCGTCAAAGATCTGCCCTGTTTTTTAATGACTGAGGCAAATTAAATATGTTCGTTAAACCCCCAAATCCTCCATCCATTTCAAACCAATACCTTTGGGGTGCTAGACCAAGAGTTACTTCTCTTTTGGTCGCTGTCAAGAAACAGAGCATTTCCCATCAAACCAGTTAAACCGCTTGTTATAATAGTAGGTACAAGGGACCCTGGAGTGTGAGACTGTTGAATACATACATAAAGCGCATACTGCATTTTAGCTACATGCACGTGGTACACGTAGTGTCTTTTGCAAAGTGGGTGTGCTTACAATTGCACTACTTTTATCGAAAAACTATTGCACAATAAATTGATTTGAAACCCATTTGTTAACCTACCGTCACTACTTTCTACATGATAAATCTTTCTACATGATAACTACTTTCTTACATGATAAGTCACATTCCGTTTAAGAGCTGCATCTACATTTTTGAAAGCTTAGATAAATTTAATTCTGTTTAAATAATTTTTTATACCTAGAAAATTTGTTTATAACTAGAACATTTCTGAAGCTCGGCCGCATGCAATTGTTTAGAAGGAAGCATTAATTGACTCCACGTGATAGAAAAATTTGATGATAAAGTACCTATTAAGCCGTTCGTTTATTACGAGCTACTAATAGCAAAGCACGTTTATTTTGTAAGAAGGTAGCACAAGCTACTTTAGCTTTCTTTACATGATTTCTGGTATTGCAGTGTGTGACAAACTAGCTTTATATTTATCTTCTTCGTTGTTTCACTATAACATTTTGAATTCTTCACTATTTTTCTCTTACGGAGAAAAATTGCAAGGGTATTTGACATTCAATGGAGCAATATTTACATTTAACAAAGCCAACTCAATGCTTATGCTTATCTGATAAGAAAAAATCCCCATTCAGAAAAATTTTCGACCTACTCCGTAACAAATAGAAAGCAAAATAATAATGTTTTTGTGTCTTCTAGTTTAAGCCAGATGAAATGCATTTTGTTTTGAAGAGCTATCTTTTTCATATATCTACTAAGCAAAATTGAATAATACACGCTTTATCTCTATTTATTTCTCTCTCTCTCTCTCTCACACACACACACATATCATAAATAAAAAACACAGCAAAAACACAACAAAAGAAAATTTTATGGTCCAAAACAAAATTTCCCGAAGTTAAAAATGAAGAACAAATTAAATTATCTGCCGCTAATAGCAATTTTCTTTTAATAAATTTCTGAATCGAGTCAAAGTTTTTGCTGTGTTTGCATATCCACTTCTAATGGCAAAAGCGCTTCATTTATTTAATGAGTGCTCTATAATAATTCAAATAAGTGAGCTGTAATTCAGAGGCGAAGTACTTTTGGCTTTTTAAAGTAACTTAATGTTCACAGTTTCCGGAACTTTTTCTTTTGAAAAATTATCACCAAACTCGAATGCGTTAAAAGTAATAAAACTAGAAATACGTGCTCAGCATTTTTCTGTGTTTGCAAACATTTATGTTTACGATATTTTTATTTCCTTTTTTTTTCTTTTTTTTTTCTGGTTATCGATTTTATAGCTTTAGAAATATTGAATCTGTAAAGTTTATTTCAGCGTTTGTAGTTTAAGCGAGAGGAAATAACAAAAAAATGAGTTGTTTTTTATGTATGCTAAGGAACTTTGTTTCAATTTTGTCATTACTTGTTACTGTGTTCTAATGATTTAAATAACAGTTTTTCAGTCATAAAAATTAGTATTATAAAATTGACTCCTATGAAAAGCCTTAAAACTACTTGTTTCACCTTTAAAATGCTTTGAGATTTAGGATACGGGGGATGTGAATATGCATTTAAGTTGTTTGTGGTCTAAAATAAACAGGTTTCGGCTTTGTTTAACTAATCAGATAATTTAAACTGCAATACCTTCCAAAACATACGCTGGTGGTCAAAATTATAAGGAAGTTGAAAATTGTACAGAAAAAAAATTGTTTCTGAACTAAATCGAATGAAATTTATACATAAAATGCTTTTTTATGCTGAAAACATTGTGGAGTTTGTAACATTTGAAATACAAAATATGAATGATTTCTTTCGTAATTAATAAAAAATTTCATTTTTGAACTTGGAATAAAGTATAAGAACAATTAATGTTTCGGCCTCACACCTGCTAATAATTAATAATTTTTGCCTTCTTTTCAACCACTTTTATCAATCTTGGTGTCATGGAGTTTGACAGTACCTTTAGAATATTTCTGGAACTTTTTTTCCCCAAGCTTTTCGATGAAGTCATAAGTTTCTGCGCAATTTGATATTGGATGCTATTTTTGCAAATTTCATGGGCTAGAATACCACACAGATTTTCCGCAGGATTTAGATCGTGGCTTCTGGCCTGCTACTCAAGTAGTTTTACAAAATTAGCCTCAAACCAAGATTTTAAAGTTTGAGAAACATGCAGCGAAGCATTATCCTGCTAAAAACATTAATCTCCACTCGTAATTAGCGGTCCATTCGGTACAAGATTATCTCTCACTATATTAATGTAGCTCTCAGAATTCATTCTGTCTTCCACAAAAACTATGGAAGCAGTTCTATCTTATGCAAAACCTCCCCATACCGTCAATGAACCACCTCCAAACGTACGCTTTGAAAAAAAAATATTTTTATTTACGGGGAGCATGCCAGAAATAGTGAAAACGTCTGGTCATCCAATTTACACCTTTTCTCGTCAGAAAAGACAACAGCATCCCATTTCCTACCCATAAAGCTGTATGTTTTGGCAACCTGCACTCCCAATCTCTTTTGAACTTTTGTAAGAGGCTGTCGTGACTCCAGTTTTCCATAATGATTTTTGTTTTCGTGTTGTAAAACACGTTGGACAGTTCGACAACTGCACCACACGTTTAATTCCCTTTAATTTCTGTCGGTGTCTGTTTTTTTGAGCAATCTGGCCTTATTGTCATTCTTTTTCCTCAATCAGAAACATAAGCTGGCCTACCTACTTGCATCTGCTCTGCATATTTGCCGGAATTTTTAAGGAAATTATAAATAACCGTTTTCTGTCTATTCAGATTCGTTGCAATTTGACGTGCAGGTAGTCTTGAAATTTTAAGCGCAACCACTTTTCATTTCTCAAACTCCGAAAGTTTAGCTTAGTGGCGTAACTGCAAAAATAGAATGCGACGACATCAATTACGTACCGTAAAGTCGGGTTACTTGGACCCTAAGGGGTTACTTGAGCCCATTACAGTAAAATGATAAAATCTAGGTTTGGTACTTATTAGTTGAAGACTTGAACGTAGTTCCTCGTTTCTCCTCTAGGTAGAAGCACTCTGCAGTCTCTAATGCTAGTACCAAACCCAGATTTTATCATTTTACTGTGGGCTCAAGTAACCTCCTTGTGGGTCCAAGTAACCCGACTTTACGGTACTTAAGCATTTATATCCTTAAGTAGTGCCTTGTGCAGAGTAAAAAACATGCAAATTTTGCTTTTCAGAACTAAAAAAATTGTTGTCCTTATAACTTTGTCCAATTCATATGGGCTGTCTAAATTCAAAATGCATGTTTTGAATATGCATGTATGAATGTCCCATATATTTACATCAAAACTGATTAAAATATTATTCATTTAACAATAGTTTCCTGCCATAACATTTTCTTCATGTAACATGCAATGGTAGACAAGATTTGGTGATTTTCCCTTTATCCTTATAATTTTGACCACCAGTTAAGGTGCAGCTAGGTACTTGCCATGTAGGGGAATTAGAGACAAAGTGAAATAGTTAAGTTTACTTACCTGCTTCAAAAGAAACAGATGGGAAATTTGTTCTGAAAATTATTGTAGATAAAAAAGGAATAATGTATATACATTGTTCGTTGAAGTATTATTTTTCATCTTCGGCAGTTATTTTGTACTTTCCAAAAACTGTGGAAAATTTTCACCTCAAAAAATCATGTGGCAACATGAAAAACAAAATATGTTTGTTATAAAAAATTTCTTTTTGACAATTAACAGTAGTTTTCATCAAATGAATGCTTAAATGAATGAAAAAATAATTATTAATGAAAAATAAACTAATAAATAAGTAAATGAATAAATGAATCAATTAATGTGTGAGAAAAAAATAAATAATTGAACAAAATAGCGAATATATAAGAAAATGAGTCAATGAATGAGTAAATAAGTAAACACGTATGTAAAAGAATGAATAAATTAATAAATAAACAAATACGTACGTGAATTATTAAATGAATGAATAAGTAAACGAAATGATCTATTTCACTTTGCCCTATCCACTTTGCCCAGCGTGCACTCAACAAATTACATTAAACATTTAAAATAAAAAAATGCCTTATATAAACGAAATAAGGACTGCAATGGACAACAATTGATCTCAATAAATAGTTTAAACGATAATTACAAAAGTTTTACCATTTTATCAACGAGAAATATTTTTGAAAAAATACGAATATTGCAACAAATGTATCAAATTTTAAAAATGCATTGTACAATTTCTTTGTTAATCTTAGGCTCTACTTATTTTTTGACAGGAATCAACTATATGTCGAAGAATTTAGTAAAAATACTACTAGATACGTGGCGCTGCAAACTATGAAAATATTTTACAATTTCACTTTGCCTCACATTCCCCCATATCATTTTAAAATCTTTATCATATCTACCTTTTGTCAAGGACTAAATTTGATATTTGAAAATGTATTGTCGTTGTGTTGAGTCCCACTGACTTCAGTCCCCAATTTATTGCTCACCATAAATGTTGCATCTCACATTTTATGCAAAATTAACTTACTGATTAAAATGAATGTCGCTTCATAGTTTTAAAAGGAGCTCAGTAGAACGTTTTGCACATCGTACGTAACACCAAATTATTTGAATGTTTTCCTAAATTTCTATTAATGCCCATTACGTGTAAAATATGGTTTACTTGGTGCAATTAATTTTACATTTGACTTGTTAATGTTCCAATTATTAAAAAAAAATTAATTCAGGCCCGATACATATTTTATCTAAGCTCGCCTAGCAAGCGTCTAAACCAATTATTAATTACATGTACAAATAAGTTCTAGATAGATAATTTTCCAGGAATGCTGAAACATGTTATGTATCGACTTTAAAAAAAATGAGCACAAATTAGAGCATAATTAATATCATTTTGTATCCATAATTGATGTTACTATGCTTTTCAAACTAAAAAAAAATATCGATAAAGGCGCTGAAATTGGCAAAATATTAATTTAACATTAAAAATTGTGTAAGCAACCTGAAGAAAAGTACGTTGAAGTAACTATTAAAATATCAGAAGAATTTCTGTAATTCATTCCTTATGTATTACTTTTAAAATCATTATAAACCTAACATGTAAGAATATTAAGTATTGTCTATCAAAAAATAGCACGTCAATTTACTTTATTTTTAAATGTATCATTTTAATACAGTACTATTTACTTTATTGTTAAGTAAAACGGCTAATATTTATGGCTTTAATGTTCGAAATGATAAAATACTTAAAGTGTACTTTGTAATAGTGCTTGGTAGTAGAGAAATGTTAAACTGGGGTGAAAACAGATCCAGTTCTTTAAATGCCGAATCAAATAGCTTAAAAGTATCTAATAATATGTATTGCCTGCATCCAGTTTTGGACTAGTCAGTCTGCAATATGTATAAAAGAAATGCAGGCAAAAAGCCGTATAAAGGAACTTAGTGGATTCTAACGAGATGGGCTCGATTGAATTGAAAAAGTGCCGTATCTCCGCTTATGGACAGCGCAATGTAGCATTATAACCTAACTTTATGTCTTCACTCGTCCAGATAGAACAGTACCATCTTTGATGACCTCTTACTAGCGTGTTGAAAAATTGAGCTTCCAGTGCAAGACATATATATTAGATTTAAAAAAAAACAAGAATAATTAAACGTATACTAATGAATGAAACTAAGAAATCTAAGCATAAAATTAATAAAAGTAAAATCATTTTCAGGGAGATGGGATGGGGTATTTGTGTGCAAATGGTTATTCTTTTAAGCAAAGACAAACCAGATGCAGTTAAATTTCGGTGCATTTAAGGTGATTTAGAAATTGCATGAAATGTCCTTTTTTATCCACTAGATGTAAGATTTAGGGGAAAAAACATTGCTAGTTGGATCTACTATAAAGTCAAAATGAACATGGCGTTTATTTATTTGTTTATTTATTGTGCACATCCAAAGTTAAACTACTTGTCATACGTATTTCATTAAAAAATTTGCAATTCAATTTAAGTAACGTGGAAAATAATGCATAACATACATAAATGTAATTGCAATTACATTTATGTGTATATTAATAAAAAAATCTACGAATTGTGTCGTTTTACCAGTTTAGATCCGAAGAAATCACCGCTCTAAATTCGTCGTTAATATTGACACACCACAAACACGTTATTATTTACGAAAAGGTTCAAGCATTATTTTTACAGTGTAATCAACGCATTTATAGCTATGGTAAATTGGTTTTAGTTTTATTACTCTTTCTTCTATAAATAACGCAGAGTATTTCCTCTACTTATTTCGTAACCTTAACAGTATTAAAATATTTGCAAACTATTTTACAAGTATTCTCTTGCTGTTTTAGCTGTTTCAGAGCTTGAAAGTAGTTGTGCTTTCTAGAAAATTGCATAAGGAAGGAAGACGTGAGGAAGAAAGTCTTAAAATGAAAGTGCGCTGTAGAATAAAAGAAGGTTTTGCTCGTTAACTTGCACTCTTTATTCCTTTCTCTCATCTAAAGCTGTCGGTTACTCGCTCTTTGATGTTGAGTAAGCCTTCAGAGTTGACCTCTATTTTTGCGGACTGGAACTTAAGGGACGTTTAGCGATCACGAAAACATTTTTACTCACATTGTGGCCAAAACTTACATTTTAGCCTTCTTCAAACGAAAACATTTTTACTCACATTGTGGCCAAAACTTACATTTTAGCCTTCTTCAAACCTTAGCTGAGTAGTTTTTTGGAGCATCAGCTCGTAAGGACAGTTGGGATACACTGAAAACAATGAACTGTTGTTTTTGTAGTATAATACTGGTGGCAGCAGAGGTTCCAGTTTAAAATTGTATAATTCACAGTGGTAAATTGTAAAATTAGAAATTTTACAGTTTATTACTGTAATGGAGCAATTTTACAGTTTATTACCACAAAATTAGCTGTATTATACTGTAAAAACAACAGCATAATCCTTGCAGCATAGGTTCGAGTTTAAAAATGTAAAATACACAGTAATGGACTATACAATTAGCAGTTTTACAGTTTATTACTGTAAAGCAGCAGTTTTACAGTCTACTAGTCTAAAATTAGTAAATTTAATAGTTTGTTACTATAAGTTAGTTTTATACTGTAAAAACATCTATTTTTTACAGTGTAAAAGAAACATGAGGGAAGTAAAAAAAAAACTATAACTTTACACTTTGTGATAACTTTTGAAATAACTTTAAAGACAGAGAGCATAGTGGTGTTTTCTCGGCAAATTGAATACACATGCAATGAAAAATCACATCTAGTGTCAGTTTTATGATATTTAGCTAGATTACCGTAGAAATAATGACACAAGCAACTGATACTTGTAATTAAACTCGGACTTAGAAGAGGTTTCATTTTCCGACTGGGGGGGGGGACAACGATAGACTTATATTTGTTTCTCTGATTCTAACAAAGTTAAATACAATGTCATTAGAATAATAAATCCACACATTTTACATTATTTTGAACGTGACGTAAAATATTTTTTTTTCTACTTTTGCATGAATCATTATTTTAAAGTGAATATTAAAACTCATTAGTCATTGAAAGCACAAGGCCTTCAAGAGCCAATATTTCTGAATAACATTACCTAAATTCATTTACTTAGAGTGCCAAAAAGCCATTAGTTTAAAAAGCAAAAACATACGCATAAAATAATAAATCATATTTCATCTGACTACTCGATAAAAATGATTAAATAAATCTTCGTTGGTAACGTTTCGCTGGTGATTTACGTCAAATGCTAATCTTTATGAAAGCCGTAAAACACCATTTATGGCAAAAAGATTAGCCATAAAAGATTGAGATACCTTTAGTGTAGCCTCTTAATGCATAACACTTTTAAATTTAAATGATATTTTTGAAATATTTGTATATGTATTTGCACATATATACATTTAATAGTATTTCATTGTTGTTTCATTTTTATATATAAATTCAAGATTACCTCAATATGCGATAGGAGTCATCTCCCTGCCTTGAGATGCAATAAGGATAGCATCCTAAAAAAAAAAAATCCTAACAACTTTTTCCTTTCTTTTTTTTTTCCTTTTCATTTTGTCGTTTCCCAAAATATAGACGTCGATTAATCTGTCTAAATAGTGACACTTAATTCTCTTTAACCTGATTTAAATTTAGTTAATAGGGGTAAAATTTAAAAACTAACCTACGCAAATAAAATAGAAGGTAACAATTACAAACGCTAGAGTGGGTAATTTTTTATTGAACAATGAAAAAGTACTTCTTTTCGGACCTCAGTTGTTCGGTGTTTCTCTTCTGAGATTGGCAGTCAACCAACGTGACGCGCTCACCAGCCATTGCTGCTCCACCATACAGGACATGGAGGCGTGCTGTAGTAGATGGCGCCATCTGTTGAGTTGCCTGGTCACAATTTGTGGCTTAAGGATACGTGTCCATGGCGGATTTTGATCCAGGGGCCCACGCGAAGATAACGCAGTACTTAAACCGCTGTCCTAAACGAACTTTAAGACTCCGGGGCAAATTTGAATTATGTGCTCTCAGACTTACGCCACGCACTTATCGCAATTCGTCATTGCGATACACATAATTTGAATTCAAAATGCAAATCAATTTTTATTTATTTATGTATTTAATATTTATTTATTTGTTTATTTAAAATTCATCAATTTATTTACTTATTTTTGTGTAACCTGATTAAAAGTCGACTGGAAAGAAATTAATGGCTTTTTTTTTTCTGCTTGAATAAAAATGTTGAAAACATATTTGAAGAAAGATTTTAAAAATAAGTTTATTTAGGGATCATTTACAAATGAAGTATATATAGCACAAAAAAATCATTATATTGGCCCTACCATTAATAAACTTAGGTGTATTTCATACAAAAGCGAAAGAAACTAATGAAAAAGAATGGGATAAACCCATTTATTCTTACCAACAAAGTGCTTAAATAAAATGAAAACACATATGGTCCTTTTTAAAAATTAATAATTGTTTAAAACAAGCATTTCTACGCAAAGTGTTCTTATAGAAACGTAAAGCAAATTTTAAACATTAAGCACATAAAGAAAATTTCAAAGCCTATCAGAATGTATCATAAAATTGTTTAATGCATGGTTAGAAGAGTGCTTATCCTAAAAAGAAATTAAGTATTATATCACTAATGGCATTATGCAGTTTTAAAGCTACCAACTTATTCATTGGTTATGTTTATGGTAAAAAATGGTTTATGTTTTTTAAAACTTGTACTCTTACGCGTTTTATAAGCATAGGCAGTCAACTTTGTAGTCTTTTTGAATTAAAAAAAAACATTCTTTGAAATCCATTAGACCCTCGCTTTAAAACGAAAACAATTTTTTTTAATGAAGTTAAGAACCTTTAGCATATTTGATCTCTAGTATTTATATTCTCTCAATTTAAGCATGATGCAAAAATCCCAACATAAATGAGATTGACATTGATGGGGTAAAATACATTAGTTTAATATTTTGCTTCGCATTGCGTTTTTTCCCCACTTCTCAATTTCCAGTACGTTGATGATCTGTTAATGCTTGCAATAAAAAAATATTTTCACATTAAATCGTTTGGTTATTTTGCATTTGAATTTCGAAATTTAAAGTGAAACTATAGCAATATTATGTGAGTGTATCGACATAAACCAATGCATGAGCTTTGAAACTCAAACGTAATAGTTATTACTTTTCTCACTCCCTACAACAAAATTTATACTTTATAAATGTTTAAAAAGAATTAAAATATTAAAAAATCACTCCCAATATTAGAAATAATAAAAATCGTAGTAATAACTAAAACTCATTACTCTGCTTATGAACTAAAATAGGTTAATGAATAGGTGTTATTTGTTTGAGTTGAGTTGTAACATTTGTTTAGTCCTGCAGACGATTTGACAGTTACTAAAACGAATCATGCTTTTTATTTTCATATACTTCAGTTATACTACTCGTATGTTTAACTTATTAAGGGGTTACAGTACCTTTCTAACAAATTTCTTTAATTTAAGTGAAAAAGTTATTTCTTTGAAATATTTGTTTACGCACTTGTTTAACAATCAATAATTTATTTTCAAATATTAAAAATTTTGAAAACTTTTTTTGAAAATTTTAAAAATGTAAGAAAATTTCAATTTTTTAAAAACCCTAAGGCTTTTTTGTTTCTGCACTAATTTCAAAATTTCTTTTTGCCAAATGATCACAAGGATTACCTAAACAAGGCATTTATTTTCTTATATTTTGATTAGAAAATATTTTGTGAACTTTTATGTAAAAAATCTTAGAAAATTTTGTTCTTCGAGGTTTAACAAGCTCTAAAATTTTTTGTAATTTATAAAACGCTTATTCATTGCATAGTTTTGTTAAATATATTATCCTGAGTGCAAAAAATATTGCTTTAAAGTTATATATTTAATAGAAAAAATTCCTTAGCATTTCCAGTAAAATAGAAACACTAAAAACTGATCACCGAGAAAAAGCACTTTAAAGTTTGACTTTTCCATTAGAACACATAGCATGCATGCCCTAAAGTCACTCATAACTTTTTAAATAATTTAGCTAGAACAATGCTTTTTTTCTGAGTGTTTTAAAAAACTTTTACTTTTGAAATAAGTAATAAATTTTTTTTTGGTCCTTTGGTCATTTTTGAGGGACTGTAACCCCTTAACTTTAGAATTCATAAATGAAAATATGGTAAACCCATAACAGAAAAATAAAATTTGTCTCTTATTCATGCGTTTGCTATCAAAGACTGTAATTTCTATTTTTTATTTTTGTAGTTTTATTTTCTTATTTAGTATTTATGGAATTTCTATGATTTATGATGCAGTTGGTTACTCTATGTCCCTGCTAATAAAAAAAACAGCCCTGCATTACTTTCAAAGTCATTTCCAGATATTTTATCCTCACTAAACATTATATGAAAAACACAATAATAAACCATTTTAAAAATATGTGTATTATATTGCATAAAGTATTATAATAAAAATGATTAATTTTTTCTTTAATTATTATGTCTATTTATTACAATATAAGATAATCGGACAAGGCTAAATGAGTTAATTGGAAAAATCTAAATGTTAATTGCAAGCCTTGTAATTGATTATCAGACATATGTATATTGATACCATTGATCGCGTCACTCGCTATCTATCAATTACCAAGCGAATGAAATAAACGCCAAATCATGTCGAAGGGAAATTTATCAGCAATATTAATTTCTTAAATTAATTTAATTAAAATATTAAAAAAGGAGTCACTAAACATTAAGAAAAGAATCGAAAAAGCAAAAATAATGATTAAAAGGTAGGATGAAACGTAATTTCAAAAAGGAAAAAAAAAAGGTTGCGTGGTCATGATTGATATACATATATCCGTATTATGTTACGAAAAATGAAACTGACCAAGTATAACTGAAAGAAAGAACTTTGTAATATTTTTAGACAAAGACAATAGTAACGTTTTAGCAGATAAAATATTAAACTTCACTTCACAGAAAAATGTGAAAAGGAGTAAGATCCCGTACGCGAGGAATCATTAAAAAAAGGTGCTTTGCGAAATTAAAATTCCTTTCACGGCTGATGAATTGTGCTGCCTGTACCATGTATTATTGGAAGACGTCCAACAGTTTCTCCATCTAAGCAATCAAACGAGACAGAGAAACAACTAAAAGGAGGGGTGTACGATGACTTAAGAGTAATTTTACTTTTTACTTTCCTTTTATGAATAGAAAAGAAAAAGTACACGTAGAAGTTGGACTATACCCAACTATTGTAACAAAAGACACACTAAAGAACAAAATTGCCCTGTAAGCCAGATGTTTATGAAAAGTGATTGCTTAAGACCAGAGTGTTGATAGCAAACTTGTAAGTAGTGAAATAATGTTTGGCCATAAATTATTTATTCTTGGGGAGGTTTAAAATTTTTTAAATTTAAAAAAAATTTTTTTTTTTTTTTTTTTTTTAAAAAAGGGAAAAATTTAAATTTTTTTTTTTTGAAAAAAAAAAATTTTTTTTTTTAAAAATTTAAAAAAAAAAAAAAAAAAATTTTTTGGGTTAAATTTTTTTTTTTAAATTTTTTTTTTCTTTTTAAAAAAAAAAAAACCCGGCCCTTTTTTTTAAAAAAAAAATTTTTTTTTAAATTAAAAAAATTTTTTTTAATTTTTAAAATTTTTTTTTTTTTTTTTTAAAAAAATAATTTTTTTGGGGAAAAAATTTTTTTTTTTAAAAAAATTTTTTTAAAATTTTTTAAAAAAAAAAAAAAAAAAAAAAATGGAAAAAAAATTTTTTTTTTTTAAAAAAAAAAGGGGTTTTTAAAAAAATTTTTTTTTTTCCCCCCAAAAAATTTAATTTTTGGGGGGCCTTTTTTTTTTTTTTTAAAAAATTTTTAAAAAAAACCCAAAAATTTTTTTAAAGGGGTTTTAAAAAAATTTTAAAAAAATTTTATAAAAAAATTTTAAAAAAAAAATATTTATTTTTTTTTAAAAAAAAAATTTTTTTTTTTAAATTTTTAAAAAACCTTTTTTTTTTAAAAAAGGGGGGGAAAAAAAAAAAAAAAAAAGGGGGGTTTTTTTTTTTTATTGGGTTTTTTTTTTTTTTGGGGGGGTTTTTCCCCCAAAAAATTTTTAAAAAACCCGGTTTTTTAAAAAATTTTTAAAAATTTGGGGGGTTTTTTAAACCCAAAAACCGGGGTTTAAATTTTTAAAAGGAAATTCCCTTTTTTTTTTTTGGGTTAATTTGGGTTTTTTTTAATTTTTTAAATTTTTAAAAAAAAAAAAAAAAGGGGGGTTTTTAAAAAAAAGGAAAAAACCCCCCCCAATTTAATTTTCAAATTTTTTTTTAAAAATTTTTTTTTAAAACCCCCCCCCAAAAAAAAGTTTTTTTTTTTTTTTTTTTTTTATTTTTTTAAACCAAACCCTTTGGGAAAAAAATTTAAAAAAAAATTTTTTGGGGGTTTTTTTAAAAAGGGTTTCCCCCCTTTTTTTTTTCCCAAAAAAAACCCCCCAAAAATTTTTAAAAAAAAAAAAAAATTTTAAAAATTTTTCCCCCCGGGGGGGTTTTTTTTTAAAAAAAAAAGGGGAAAAAAAAAATTTTAAAAAATTGGAAAAAAAAAATTTTTGGGGGTTTTTAAAAAAAAATTTTTCCTCCTTTACCAAGGATTAAAATTTTTTTTCCCCCCCAAAAAAAAAATTTTTTGGGATTTTTAAAAAGCCCGAAATTTTTTTGGGGGGCCCCCCCCCAAAAATTTTTTTTGGGGGGAAAAAAACCCCCAAAATTTTTTTGGTTTTTTTCAAATTTTTTTTTTTGGGGTTTTAAAAAAAATTTTTTTTTTTTGGTTTTTTTTTATTTAAAAATTTTTTTTAAAGAAAAAATTTTTAATTTAAAAAAAATTTTTTTAAACCCCCTTTTTTAAAAACCCAAGGTTTTTTAAAAAAAAATTTAAAAATTTGGGGAAAAAAATTTTTTTTTTTCAAAAAATTTTTGGGTTGGGGAAAACCTTTTTTTTATTTAAAAATTTTTTTTTTTTTTTTTTTTAAAAAAAATTAAATTTAATTTTTTAAAAAAAAAATTTTTAAAAAAAAAATATTTATTTAAAAAATTTTTTAAAAAAAATAAAAAAAAATTTTTTAAAATTTTAAAAAAATTTTTTTAAAAAAAAAAAAATTTTTTTTTTTTAAAAAAAAAAATTTTTTAAAAAAAAACCTTTTTTAAAAAATTTTTTTTAAACAAATAGATACATTTTTACAAAAGTTTCAATTATGAAGTACAATGATGCATTACAAGAATGTTCTGAAACAACGGTTCTCAAATGTTCTACCCGCTGAGAACATGATCTTTTGCAATTCCAAGCATTAATACCGGATAAAAAACTTTTTTTTACTTTTAGCAATAGCTCTTTCAATACCGTTTTTTCTCCAGAAACACATAAATGAATTAAATAGCAATATCATTTGTTATTTTCTTGTAGGAAACACGTATTATGAAGTAGGAGAAACACCAAGTAGCAAGTGCCTCCGTGTAATGACAGTAAATGATCCGCGAATGGAACTTGGAAGCTATGAAACTTTAAAAACCTATTTAACAGAATGGTAGCAATCGAAAGAACTGCCTACCATTGCCACGATCTGTTTCATCATCTTAATGATATTTCGCAAGCAAACCGTCAAATAGTAGAAAGATAGCAGATGTCTTATGCAATTTTCTTATATCCTTTTCAATCTTTTAAACTCAGTTTTGGGTATTTGAGCAAAAATGCTTTAGAATAATGTTTTTAAGGGCTATAAAAATAAATGACACTATTGCTTTTTCTCTGATTCAACTGCGTTTGGAATAGCACATATCTTTAAGTCTTAAGCGATATATGAAAAATAATATTAATATGAATAATATTAAATAAATAAATACTGGGATATGTATCTCAGAGTAAAGGGGTAAACACGGCACGAAAGTGCATTGAATTTTAAACATAACGTCAAAGTGTTGTCCATATTTTGTAATAAATAAACTGTATTCTCCAAGATAAAACCATATAGTTAATTAATATAACAAATGTAGAGATCAGTTTTTTCTCTCATAGAAAAGCATTTTGCACCCAGATATTCTAGAAGAGAAATTATATTAAACATTAATTTCAGAGAAATCATATTAAATATTAATTTAAACAGTGAAGTTAATTGACCTAAACCTAAACTTAATGCGAAAGATATCCTAGTAACTTTTATTGTATTTCTCAAAATAAATGCTTCGAAAAAAGAAAGCGTGTTACATCTTAACACTTGAGAAAGAAATCATGAACTACAACCTTCCACTGTTTGATTATTTGATTTTCAGCTATCCCTCAAAATTTTGATCCTTTAGAGCTGTTGCTCTGATTTCATTGTTTTATGCTTGCCTCCATCCTACACTGCAAAAAACAAACTGTTGTTTTTACAGTGTAATACTGGCATCTGAGGTTTCAATTTAAAACTGTAAAATGCACAGTAATAAACTAAAACTAGCAATTTTACCGTTTCTTACCGTAAAGTTAGCAATTTTACAGTTTATTGTTATGAAATTTAGCTATATTATACTATAAAAGCAACAATCCTGACAACAACAACAAATGGGTGATATGACTAATTTACTTTAAAGAGAGGAACGAGTAAATATCTGCTAAATAAACAAACACGTAAAAATAACAATTAGTTTTATACATGAAAAAAAAAACAAGCAGGAAGTATCAAATTACTTTAAATGCATTAAATTGCATTATATTAAAGTACCAACTATATTAATTAACACAGTTTACACTTCGACTTTAGTACATCAAACGTATTTTAATTGAAACTCGTTGGTAATTATTTATGCGATACTTACAAGCGATATTTTACTGAAAGGGGCTCATTAGTAGGAAATCCATTACCTACTGAATACATGAATGTGAGAATCCCTCTTAATAGTTCATTAGATTTTTTAATGAATATTTACATACGAATTAACAGAATATCTAAGAGCCTAATCTTCTTTAATTAACAACTAAGCAGAATTCCGCTTTTTCCACCTAACTAACTTCTGATTTCTATCATTAAATTGTCATTTGAAGGATTCCCTACCTAAGAAATCTTGGAGAGTAGCAAAGAAACTAACGCTATTATCTTAGATAGAGATTTAGATAAAAACCAAGTTTAGCATATTGAGAAATGGGAAGACCATAATGGTCATTAACATAATTAATCCGAAATCAGAGATAAGATTGTTTTGGAGGATTCAGAAAATTCTGGCAATTTCAGAAGGATTATTGAGGCGTGCACGCTGATATATCGCAATAAAAGCAGCGATTACTTCCGATTTTCTAATTTGCAAATTGAACAAAGCGTGAAATAATTGTATTGAAACACTAGATCTGACGAATTCTGTATAGAACTCTCTTATTCTTAACTTGCTGTGCTAATATTTTGCGTACATTTATTTACAATACATTATTACATAATGTAGATTTAAATAGTCATAACTAGTCTGACATATTTCTAACATGTGTTTTATTTTCCACCTTCTTGAATACTGGAGCTTTTTAAACACTAGAGCGTTTAAAACTGTTGAAATGACTTTAAACTGAGTAAAATTTAGAAGTTCAGTTTTTCTCGAAAGGTTTCTTAATAGGAAAACAAAAACAATCGGTTTTAGAAGAGAACTAAACAAAAACAAGTGTCGTGGATAATATACGTTTACAAAACCTACACAAAAAGACTAATGTAATGAAAAGGGTAGTCTAACGGAACGAACGAGTTAGATGCAAGCATTAAAGAAAAAAACCCTAATTTTCTTTACAATAAAAATTAATATATTTTCTAAAGGGACTTTTAAAAACAACTAAGCAGTCCAGAAAAACTTGGTTTATGAGTTCAATTAACAATAAAAAATACACACGAAATTTTTTTTTGCAGTATTTATATTTTCATTAATCATTTTTAATTTTATATATTTTTATTTCTTATTTATATTAAACTATTGGTGGTACTATCTACAAGTGACGAAAGCAATTTTGAAACTGTTTACCTCGCTTTTTATTACGAAGATTACGAAGATAATAATACGAAGCTCGGTCATACGTTTTGGAAAGTTTTGTGTGTGGATAATAGGTACGTATCAAATAAAAAATGTGGCATGCGTATTTCCAAATCAGAGCCGGAAAGGTTTGGCGATATTCCAAGTAGTTGTCAAAACTCGTGTCTTGATTACGTTTGAAAAAGAAATGTCTAGTTATTTTATAAAGTTTTGATATGCTTTCGTCGTTAGAAGTTTTCTATAGAGTCTAGAATAAAATATACCTTTAAATTGTGTTGCGGGAATTCTGTTTTTATGAAAGGCCTAGAAATGTAAATAAAATCTGGTAACAAAGGCTTTATAATTGCAGTTCTATATCACTTGGCAGTTCCAAATAAACTCCGTCAGACGCAAAACAAATAGCTGTTTCTTTTGATATGACGATTTTAAATGTACAAGTTTCTTTTTTTTTTTTTTTTTTTTTTTTATGCAAAACCGCAAAAAAAGCACGATATGTATAAAATTTTTAGATTTTTAGTTAATATCATTCTTAATTACAGTGGTATAAAAACGAAATTTAGATCCTGAAACTCCATCACGTCTCCTTTCTAACAAAATAATGATGAAAATCGGTTCATCCGTTTAGAAGCTATGATGCCGCAGACAGATACACAGGTACACACACACGCAGAGACACATCATTTATAAATCCTTTCCTTTGTGGGACAGGGATTTAAAAACAAGCTCCAGTGAAGAAAACTTAGTACATATCTATTATTACAGCAATACTTGTACCGTGGTTTACTTAGAGCTTTACACAACAGGTGACGCATTATTATGCTTACACATTAGGCCGTATCTCAGGTCCGTCATTTATGGGGGCAGGGGGGGGGGTCAATTGCCCCCCCCCCCGACTTTGAGAAATCAATGTGTTTACATATAAGTGGGTGTGGTTTTTGTTGTTTTCTGGTGAAATTGTATTGTGTTTTTACCCTTTGCCTCCCCCTGGAAAAACTTGAAATGACGTCCCTGCCATATCTAAAAAATCGAATTTTCTCGGATAGTTTAGCGGTACTGCGGAAAAGTTGTGAACTGCCATCAGTAAAATGTGTGAGAAATCTTAAAGTTATGGGTTGATATCTTCTATTGCCTCAAAATTTCGAAAATTGGATAAAAATGAATAAATTACAAAACATAATAAATAATACCGAATAGTGTCTATAATTTTGAATTAGTGCTTAAAAGTTGATTTATTTAAGCAACTTTAAACACACAAAAAGTTAGATTTATAGGTTTATATCTTTTGCCGCCTCATCAGCATCTAATTTATGAAATTTTGAAGCAGTTTAGTACTTTTCTGTATAACTGTTTACTTATTGCATGATTCACAATCAAAGCATACTGAGTTTGGCGCTCTGCCAAAAAGTGAAACCACGCTATTTTTTCCCTATAAACAAATAGAAGTGACCAGCATATCTCGCAACTTGGGCGTGACAGTACTGTAGCAAACACAGACATCAATTTTGTCGCATTTTGGTATTTTGCTAAATGACTGTTAACTACTTGCACAATGCAAAATTTTATTTAAAGTTTAATCACTTACGGCACTTTATTAGGACCATATATTTTTTAATTTACCTTTCAAACATTAACATAAAATAATATTACTGGTAAATAATTTTTGCTCTCAAATGTTGTCATGTGATTTTTGGATTCTAGTGTAGTTCTAATAAATTCATCTCTGTTCTGAGACCCAACTGTTTTCCTAAAGGCTTCAGTGACTAATTCCACTATTAGCTCAACTGCTTGTGTGTAAGAAGGAACTTTTAAGATGTCCCAGCGGTCTATTACATACCATCCTATATCATCGTCAGAAGCTCTTGAGAATTGGAGAGAACTGATGGAGGCGATGTCACATAACAAGCTTGCCACTTAATGAGATCTGTAATCTACATAGTCTGTTACTTCAAAGTTAACAGCAGGAATTGGGTCATTTCACGAAACAGACACCATCTTGTTTTGCACATGACGCTCGTGTGTTTCATAAAAAAATAGTGATTTGAAACTGTTATAAACGACATTTGGTTGGTTAAGAAAACACAAACCAGTGTAGGATTCCTTGGGTAGGAAGCTTTTTCTTATCTTTTCAAATTAATACTTTTAACGAAATACATTAGCTTCACTTGCGGGATAAAATAGAGCCGTTTTCATGAAATTGCCCAGTAACGAAGTTGAGAACACATTTTCTCACTGGACTAATTTTCTTTGACTTGATAATCCGCCGAGCTGGTTTCTGGAGCCACCTAAGAGTTGCGAGTAATAACTTGCTTGATTACGCCACAATACTTCTAAGGCAAGTACCGGGATGTGCTGATTAAATGCCACTGCTGTCTATCTCCATCCTTAATGGAATTTTATTTCTGAACCATGATGGTACACTGTTAAAACTACAGGTTGCACAAGGCACTTTTAAGGGTGAAACGTTGTAGCTCTAGCGGCACCGCCTGAGGGGTGACACTTAACTGCCTATGACACACTTAAAGGTGCCATTTGACTCCTTTCGTTGCCATTGATCACCCATGGGGTGCCATAAGACACCCATAGGGTGCCAAATGGAGCCAAATGGCACCTTCAAGGGTGCCATAGGGAGTCAAGTATCACTCCTCAGGGGTGTCGCTGGTGCTACAACGTTTCGCCCTTAAAGGTACCTTGTGCAACCTGTAGTTTAAACCGTGTACGTAGACACTAAGAATGAACGCAGCCAAAGTTAGTAACTCATTTGATGGGTCTGATGAAGATATATAACCTCAGAATACGATTTGCAGTTGTAAACCATCGGACCAAGTTCAACGTTCCTGGTTCCCAGTTAGCTAGACCTGAATAACAAACGCCAGAACTAATAAGGTGCAAAAGTCTAATTGGATATAAGCTCGCATTTCATCTAATGTCTCCTGTGTAATATTTAGGGCCAGTTGACTTGCCGTCTGTAGACTCAAATAGATGCAATGGTAACTCATTAAAATGAAGTAAGCAGATAATACATTGGACTGGTTTTTGAAGTTCCAAATCAGCCCTGCTAATTGCACCAATTAATACGCCTTTTGTATTTACTACACTATTGTCACGCCCAAGTTACGAGATGTACTAATCTCTTCTATTTGTTTATAGGGAAGAATATAGCGTTGTTTTACTCTTTTGGCACAGCGCCGAACCTAGTATGCCTTGATTAAGCAAGAAGTAAACAGTTATACAGAAAAGTACCAAAATGTGTTGAAATTTCCAAAATTAGATGCTGATGAGGAGGCGAAAGATATAAACCTATAATTCTACTACTTTGTGTGATTAAAGTTGCTTTAATTAAGCAACTTTTAAGCGCTACCCCAAAATTAAAGACAACATTTGGTATTATTTATTATTTTTTGTAATTTACTCATTTTTTGTCGAATTTTCGAAATTTTCGATCCCTTGAGGCAATAAAAGATATCAACCTAGAACTTTAAG